>RJWM01004568.1:0-100227 GCA_004363535.1 Dasyprocta punctata | reverse complement strand
AAGAGTAGAAGTCTTTTCTCAGAATGATTAAATATTAGTAAATGGGATCATACCTTTAGCTTTGGTTTTCTTTTTAGCTTTAGAAAACTCTGCTTTCTATTCACATGTGAAAGATTTGCATTGGAGGCAGCAGTTCTGCATAATACCACATAAGTGTTCTGTAAAACTCAGCTCAAAGTTGCGTGAGAAAATGTTAAATCTATTCATAGGAGTGAATGCTTTCGTTAGGAATGCAAAATACTCTTAGAAATTTAAAACCAAGAACGAAAAATGTCTCTTTGAGCAGTAAATATTCCATATATGGCTTTTAGGCAAAGACAATTTATTTTTAGCAAACAGAAGAAAAAAATTTTTAGCTCTTTTTACTTAAATGAATAAAAATGACTGTTTATATTTAAAGCAATGTTTTAACCATATATATACAACCTATACATATTTAGTAATACATATAGTTATGAGTTTTATATATAGTTATATGCATATATTTTTTAAAAATTTATTTATTAGCATGTTTGCTATATATGTATAATTATTTTGTAGTGTTGGGGTGGAACTCAGGGCCTTACACATGTTAGTAGCTCTTCTACCTTGAAGCTACACCATCAGCCTCCAAAATTATATTTTAATACCCAGTGTTTTTGGTAATGTGTATACTGAATTTATTTTATTTTTTGAAATACATAACAGGAAACATGAATCTAGGCACAGAATAGAAAGTTCATTTTTCAAACGACTGAATGATTTTTGTACAACACGCATCTCTGATGTGACGACTGTCAGCACTGCTTAGATACAGCTTTTCTGCGGGTAAATCTAACCTCTCTGACTCAGATAAATTAACTGCACCCTTCAAAGAATTCCCAAAGTGGTGCTTTGAAAGTTTGGAGCGGTGCTTTCAGAATCAATGATATCACTATGAGGAGTCTTTCCCTACAAAACGATACGTATTTAGGGAAATAATGAC
The DNA here is from genome assembly GCA_004363535.1 of Dasyprocta punctata. Taxonomy (NCBI): domain Eukaryota; kingdom Metazoa; phylum Chordata; class Mammalia; order Rodentia; family Dasyproctidae; genus Dasyprocta; species Dasyprocta punctata. Next base: position 99,263 of record RJWM01004568.1, on the reverse strand, counting down.
AACCCATTCCCCCCGTCCCTGATCCCTACTGAGTTACAGAAATAAAAATGTTACATTTTCAAACTGGCAGAAGAAAACAAGAATGCTTGTTTGATCTCATCAATAAATACATTAGTAGAGAACAGCAAGAGGTTCTACCTTTATCAATCAGCAAAAGCTATTATTGGGACCTTTCCAGAATGACAGGGAGAGGGTAACTACACTGCAAAGCCCGGGGCCTCATGGAGTCATTTGAACTTTGCAGTGGAATTAGAATCTCTGAGAATTTCTTTTAAAAACATGCTCCCTAAGTGATTCTTAGTGCACTGAAATTTGTAAGCCACAACTTGTGACCGGGAGGGCAGCCACTAGCAAATTCCCCTGGATATGTTGAGTATTTTTCTAGCTTGGAGTATCTCTGACTGGTGATCACAGCTGTGACCCCCTTCAGCCAGAAGTAGCCAGAATGATCATCGCCCATCACCCCCACACAGCAGTTAGGGGTACCTCTTCAGAGGGGGGAATATTGTAGACAGTTAGGTTAGGTAGAAATATTCTAGGCAGTTAAGACAGGGTTGGTCCCTGGAGGGAAGGAGGATGAAATACAGGGGATGCAAGAAAACACATTACAACTGTGGCTGGAGGTGCGTCTGTTGGAGATCAGGCCCCAAGGTAAAGACAGAAGACCAGGCCCACAAAACTCCCTGAGAGATAAACAGTAAACTAACGTTAACATCAGTCACTCTGGCGGGTGGCCGGAACCCCCCGATTTGTCTCTTCCTAGAAGGCCCTTCCTTGTTCTTCCTAGGGACGTTAGCTCCATGACCTGCTTCCCCACTGGATCAATATTATCTCAACGGATAAGCTTGTAATCTTACTGGTCGATCACAGTTTTGTCCCACCATGTGCCCACCTCGTGATGTTGTACCTCATGATTTTGGTCTATAAAACTTACTCTATAAAATGGGGTCCCCAGCAACCCATTTTCCAGGCCCTCCTGTTTCTCTCAGGAGCTGTCTCTCTTAACAAAACTTTCCTACTCTTAACCTCCACTGTACCTTAGAATTCATTCTTCAGTTTTGGGGAACATGAACTTGGTTTATCCAGCAGGCTGGGATTACATTTATTTCCCCTAAATCATTCGGAGGTCCCACCAAGACCAGCAACTTTGACACGTATCTGTTCTGTGACTTCTTCCTCCCTCCATTTTTGAAAGATGGGATTGGGGGACCCTTGGGAGGTGGAACGCTGGCTCGACCTGGCCTGTGTCCACAGGTGGAGGCCGCACCTGCTGTATTTTTCACTGTCACATATCAAAGGCTTCACAAGCCTTTTTCAAAGAATTCTGCAAAGTCCGAATTTCTTGATGTACCTCATATAATGTAGAAGCAGTCCACAAATGAGAACAGGCAACTCCTGAATTTTCTTCAAATCCTCAATACTTTCAGAAATACTAAAAAGCAGAGGGCCTGCTAACAGAGGCCCCAGATTGCTGCCTTGGCCTTCTGTTATACGGGGATACTGCAGGATGCTGATCACAGCCTCCAGAATTCCAAAAGGAGAGAAATAAATTTGTGACTTATAAGTCCCACTGGAGCAGGCTGAGCACGGTGGCACATTATAAACAAATAAAAAGGGGGTTGGAGATTAGCTCAGGGTGAAGGCCTGGGTTCTATCACTAGGATTGCGAAAGAAATAAACAAACAAACAAACAAGAAAATGAAAAGCATTATGTATGTGCAGTGGGACTTTTTCATTTTATACTACTAGGGATTGTACCCAGGGTATCGCACACAAACACTACCACTGAGTGACATCTGCAGCCCTTTCTGTTTTTCTATTTTGAGACCTCATCTTGCCAAGTTGCCCAGGCTGGCCCTGAACTTGTGATCTTTCTGCCTCAGGCATGGGAGTAGCTGGATGGTAGGCATACGCCACCATACGTGGCTTGCCAGGTAATTATTTATGTGACCTTTGTAACACGGCCCTTTCCTGATCCATCACTGCAGATGTAATACATATTACAAGTAGATGTTTTTCTCTTTTTTATTGGGTAAATGCTACATGTCTTACAAAGGCAAGCAAAGAAATGTATATGCTGTTTTACTTAGTATATACTTATTTTCTGGTTTTGTCTTTCTTGATGTCTTTTTTTGGTACTGGGGATTGAACTCAAGACCTCACACTTGCCAGGCAGGCGCTAGTGCTGCTGAGCTAAATCTCCAGCCCTTTCTTGATTTCTTATATAATTCTTTTATGACAATTGCCAGAATAGCTTTTGCAAGCTGCATATATGCATGGATGTATACAATGCTTAATTATAATTTAATAATTTAAGTGTTTGACTATAATCTCTATAATACCTGAATGTGTTTGTGAGCAAACTATCAAGTTACAGTACAATGCACAGTGGAGAACATACCAGAGTTATACCCCAAATTGCCTACAACTCTTATTCTGATGTTTTGGAACTTTCAAAACCTGTTTGTAAACTGGGTGTGGTAGTGAACGCCGATAGTCCCAGCACTCTGGGAGGCTGAGGCAGGAGGATGGCTGGTGTGAGTCCAGTTTAGGCAACCTAAGGGTCTGACTTAGCCAGACCCTGTCTAAAAATAAAACAAACAAATAAATAAGGGGCAGGGGTGTAGCTCAGTCTGAAGATGGGTCTCACGTAAGCAGCAGGTCCTGCAAACGTAAGCTTGTGGGGTAACCTCCGGCTCGCATGGAGGGAGAGTTTGCCTGCATTCCTCTTTCTTTGCAACTCCAGAATAGAAACTCTAAAACTTTTAATCTCATAGTAAATCAAATTCCAAACTGCTCTTTGATCTATGGTAGAACCCAAATAAGATGATAATCATTAATTGAGCTAAGTTCCTTATTTACAAAACCATTGTGATGACTTGGCTGCCGTAAATAGCTCTTTGTCTAGGCCTGGAAAGCAGGGTGAGCAGCAGAATATGTACAATACGAGGAATACAAGAGAGGAAGGAGAGGGGCCAGGCCAGTGAGAGAAAACAGATGCGCAGAGTGACTCGGAGGACCTGAGGAAGAGGAAAGCACAAAACATCCAAGAATAGCAGGAGTGGCGGAGAGTGTCCTGCAGATACTCGATCTGCCATTGTATTCCGAATCCTGCCATTTCAAATTCGGGGCTATAAAAAGGCATCTTTTAAAAATGCATCATCTCCTTCCTATCTATGCAGCCAAGGCATGGATTTCACATCCTGCTTCACGCTGGTGGTCTTTAAATCAGGGCTTCTTCATTTCTTACTTGGAAAAGTCACGTTGCATTGCTTTCTCTTCGGGGATTTACATGAATCACAAAATTAAGGCAATAATAACTGTGCCTCTGGTCTTTGCAAATAACCGTGGAGGCATGAGGGCAGAGCAGATGTGTGGCTTGTAAATGTATTAAAATGTGCAGCCCCGCCCTGAGCAAGCTAATGCTGAACTAATGTTTGCTTAGTAGCTTCTAGTTCCCTCCACCTTTCGCTTTACAAGCATAAATATTTTGTGTTCTATTTTCCTAGTATTTACCAGTTTAGGACGTTGGAACTACTGATGTGTTTTAGATGACTGGCAAAATGAGAATCACGCTTTGAAAATTTATCCCTTCATTGAACCCTGAAAAAACATTTTAATATTGGAATGAATGCATGAATACAAGGATGATTGAAAAATATGATGAATATTTAAAATTTAAAAACTCAACACAACAAAAGACACATTGCCAAGAACAATAGGGTATGCTCGAAGAGAGGGGAGCATTTTGAATATATTGAGGGGGTTTAAAGGCAATGTGCCTTTTACTGTAATAAATTAAAAAAAGAAAACCTTTAAATATTCACTGCATGTTTTGATCACCACTCATAGAGCTTCACTATCTGAGGTACTGGACTAGATTTACATCTATCTAATCTGAATTGAAAAGTGAGAACACAAGGATGCAAGCAATAAGATAAATATAATTAAACTGATAAAAAGTTTTGTTACATAAAGGATTTTGTTTTTGTAAGGTGTGACAGAAAAATAGTATGTTTAAATACAACAATTATTGCAGGACAAGACGCACTCTCATTAATCACCCTCAAAATATTCTCCTTTGCTTCAAACAAGCTTGTCCCATCATTTGTACCATTTTCTTTCTTCTGTCTTTTCTTTTCTTTCTTTTTTTTTTCTTTTTTGTTTGTTTTTTGTTGCTCTTTTTGAGACAGGGTCTCACTATGCAGTTCAGGCTGGCCTTGAACTCACTTTGTAGCCCAGGCTGGCCTCGAACTCGCAGTGATCTTCCTGCCTCGAATGCTGGGATAACAGGCGTGCACCCCCACACTCGGCTGGACCACTTCCTGAAGCAGTTCTGGAAGTTCTGTTTTTGTGAGTGTCTTTCATTGTGCTGTTGTGGCTGCTTTGATATCCTGAACTGATTCGACATGTTTACCTTTCATGGTCATTTTGACTTTAGGGCAGAGCCAGAAGTTGCACAGTGCTAGATTAGATGACTAAGGTGGATGAGGAATGCCACAATGTTTTTTACGAGTCTGCCTTTCTGTTGGGGGCACTTGGCGGCAGCCTGCACAATATTTTTTATTATATCTCCTAAAGACACTCATCAAAGAAGACTTCCAGAACTGCTTCAGAAAGTGGCAAGAAGGACGGAATCCGTGTGTTTGAAACGAGGGGGTATATTTTGAAGGAGACTAAGGGCAATGTGTCTTTTGCTGCAATACAGTTTAGAAACTGTATTTAAACACACACTGTATTCTTCCATCACATCCCCTTGCATGTCACAAGGGTGGCCCGTTTCAGTGGTGATAGGCTGGTCAAATCCTAGTTCTTAAAGAGACTGAATGTGTTCACACTGGGAGGGTTAGCTCGTTAGGAAGCTAGAGCAGCAGAAGGTAATGGAGTCCCCCAGAAGAAGGGGAACAAGTTTAGAAGAAGCAGAAGCCCACTGCCTGGGGGATCACACAGTAAGCAGATCCCTACAGCTGCGTGCGCAGTGGGCTTTGAGCAGCTTTCCTGTTCCACGCGGTTTCTATGCAGCGATGAAGATACCTCCTTGCTCGTTTCAGCTTCTTCAGCCCTGGCAGCTGCTGTCCACTCTGTGCTCTTTGCACCGCTAGAGCCTACCTGGGACGCCTAGGAGACTTGGCAGTGTTATTTGTCCTCTCTGCCTTCTACCTTTTAATGGTGTAGGAAAAAATTTACAACATGATCTGAATTAATGTTTTTTTCCCTTGCTGCAGATTATTGCAGTTTGGGTCTTTGACATGGGTAATAAATTCTTTTTCTCTTCCTGGTATATGTTACAGCTTTTAAGCATCAAGAACAGGGATCAGATTTTTCTTTTTAAGTCACTTTTGGTATTATACTCACAAGGACGACGGTAACTGCAGTTCTCGGTCACACGGCACCCTGGGAACCCACACTAGTTTATTCTGTCCAAACTCTTGGTGGTGTTAAGGTTGACAGTTACTTTCTGCCCTCCTGTCTGTTCTTATGAAAATACCCCTTGGCATCTTTGATGCCTTCATTCTTTGGTCAGCTCTTCTGTGTCCCATTCATTTCTGTTCTCATTTTTCTAAGCCATATTATCTGTCACAAGATACAGGCCTGACACTGCCTTACCTATCGGAAGACCATCCCTAAGAATGTTGAGTCACACAGTCTCCTAACACAGAGCTGCAGGTTATTAGACCAGAGTGAGATATCCTAGTCCACGTCCTTTAATCTATAAACTTATATTAAAAAACCTCTACAGTGGTATCACGGTATTCACCGATAATGGGACTTGGGAGACGCCACAAATCATGAGCACCAAACAATTTATTTTGACAGGGAAGGGGTGCAAGTCACAGACCCTGAACACTGTTAAGTTCTAGCTCAACAAATGATGAGAACTGGGACAAAAGCTTGGCATCAGAGAGTGTTCAATACGAAATTCAAGGAGGTTCAAAGCAGTAGAGTACCAAGCTATGACACTATTTGAATCACTTACTGGAAAAGTTTGCTAAATAAGATTTTGTACAAGGCCATGGATTTGGACTGGGCACCAACACTGGGTCCAGTGGACAAACAGATACTGGGCGGCGGTTAGTTGCAATTAACTAATGAAGACAATTAACTAATGAAGACAATTAACTAATGAAGACAACTAATGAAGTGATAAACAACTAACTGGTTAATTGTAACCAATTGACTGTAGTCAATCAAGTTTTTTTTTGTCTTATTCCTGTTTTCCTAAAAATGCTCTCTGATCAGGTTGTTGGAGTTCTCAGAAAGCGCTCTGGTTAATTTTTGTAGATGCTATTGGTCTAAAGAATTTTCTCTTTAACAACCTTTAGGTACATTTGGAACAACCTGAGTATGTGAATCTACCTTTTCAATTACAAATTTTATGCAATCTAAATGCACATCAGGTATTTCTGATAAAACTTAATGTCTGAGTTAGTCTATGCTGCGAGTATAACATGCATACAAGGTTTTGAAGACTTAGTAGAAAGAGAGCACAACATATCATTAACATTTTTATAAATTGCTACATGTTGAACTAATATTTTGGATATGTGGTGCCTTAGTCTGTTTGGGCTGCTAGAATGAAATACTTTAACCTGGGTAGCCTATAAACAACCTTTTCTTCATACTCCTAGAGGCTGGGAAGCCTAAGATCAAGGAATAAGCAGGTTAGATATCTGAAGACAGCTCATTTTCTGGTTTACAGATTGTGGTGGATTAACTAATAGTCAACTTGTGTCACCCAGATGAACTGAATCAGCGTGGTTCTGGGTGTGGAAGGCCCACCTGAGAATTATTGCCAACAGCATAAAACGAGAACTGGAGGGGAAGAGGCAGTGCTGTTGATTCTCCTGGAGAAACTTGTCACGCTGGCTTTCCTGACATGAACTGTGCTGTTCGCATTGTTGGAGGAGCTTGGGTCCTTGCTGTCACTGAGGATGGCCGCGGTTCTCTTTGGGGAAGCCCTGGGCCTTACTTCAAGAGTCGCTTCCTGGCTCCAGTGCAGATCCCTCAGCCTGCTGGCACAGATATTCATCCCGCTGGCACAGATTTTCTAGCTTCCACCATCAACCTTTGGGCCTTCCCAGTGCAGATCCTTGATACAGACTTGAATGAGACATTGTTGTGGGCTCTAGGCCTCCAGCTGGACTCGTGGAGGACATTGCTATGGGCTCTAGGTCTTCAGCTGGACGCATACAGGACACTGCTGTGGAATCCAGGCCCTCGGCTGGATTCTTTGGGTCTCTAGTGCATGGAGAGCTCTCCTGCACTCTTCTGCATCTGACTCTTTGGGTGAATATTATAAAATAATACTATAAATTATGTGTCCTGTATTCAATGTGTTCCCCAGCAAACCCTGACTACAACCAGATATTTGTTTTTGGGTCCTCACATGGTGGAAAGGATAAACAGTGCTCTGGGACCTCCTTGATAAGGACACTGATCCACCATGAGAACTCTGCCTTTGTAACTTAACCACAAAGCTTCACCTCCCAACACTATTGCATTGGTGATTAAATTTTAAAGCAAGGATTGTGGGGAATACAACCATTCGGATCATAGCAATTGGATTAAGTAAAACATATTATTGAAAATGAACTTTGTCTCTTTCTTTTTAGTTTTTTAATGTGACTGCCAGAAACTTTTCATTACATACGTGACTTGCAGTATATTCCTGTTAGAAAGCACTGGTCTCCACAGGACAGCCCGTGTATATACATAGGGTCTACCTGGTCCAGGTGGAAAATTTCATTAGGTTGATAAACTGACCCTACCCATGAGAAATATGTATTTTCAACAAATTTTAATGTCCATATAGTCAATAAGTTTGTCTTTTTTCCCCCAACCAAAAATCATACTATCTTCATTAGGCTGGTTTCTAAATACTTCCCAAATCAAACTTTGGTTATATATATATATATATAACAATTTTACCTTGGTCAAGTTCTACTTCAAACCCTAGATCCTGAACAAAGATTAATGCTCCCCCACCCCTGTCTCATACAAGTTTTCTAAAGTTCCCGTCCCCTTCCCCTCACAAGGTCACTGCATCCAGCCTCACTCTATGTCATCCAGCCTGCCCGGCCGTCCTTTTTGATCATGGAACCTCTTCCATTACTGGGAGACACAAACGCCCAACCGCTTCTACACCTTTGCTTTTGGACGTGTCCATACTCTCCTGGAGCACATGAAGTATATGATGTTCAGGAAGGCAGGGCCCAATTTCTGAACTGTGTGAGTCAGCGAAAAGCTACTGATGCCCTGTGACTGCCACTGCCATTGAAATCCGCACAAGCACCATGGTACTGGAACTGCGAGGAAACCCTGCTCCCTACCTGGTCACTCTTTGTCATAAACCCTACCAGTGCCATCGCCCTCCATACTTGGTGCAGCCCCTGAAGAAATGGATCCCCAGCTCCAGGTCCCAAGGATGGGGCTGACACAGTGGGAACAGAAGAGGGAGAACAGAGGAGGATGCAATGGGAACTCAGGACCTGAAGACTTTGGTCTCCAAAGATGGTTACACAGGAGGTGTGATAAAAAATATGGCAGATGTTTAACTTTTGTAAAAAAATTAAATCCAGTAAAAAACATATTACTATTACCCTCACCCCAGGATAAGCCAGTTAGATGGTGATGGGTCCCCTTTCAAGCTGCCTGACTGGACAAATGTGTGCCGACTGTTTTCTGTCTGAAAATGGAACTCATTTTTCTAGAGAAATAAAGCTGTGTGTGACACTAATATCCCCTGGTCCATCTGTCCTGTAGATTAAACAGACTCTCCGAGGGTAGCCTCAGAATCTGAACATAATTCATAGCAACAAAATTTTCATAGGCCACTTAATTCCAAATTTTAATGTCAATTAAAATAACACTTCATAAACATATAAAATAGATCTGTAAGCTTGTATGTGTTGACCTGGATCCTTCCAAATGATCAAAAACTGTGAAAATTGTTTTTATCATCTATGGCTTCTTGGTATCACAAGTTTGACAAGCTCTGGACACATGGTTGCTGAAGGACAGTGGCCCAGTATAACTAGTCCATGGCTGTTCTGTTCAGGGATGGATTCAGAATGCAGTAAAAACCCTTACTCAGGAGACATGATCTGACCCTGAGTAACTGCCATCATCTCAGGGTTAAGAATAATGCTGAACATACTCTTTCCCCAACCAACACAGGTTATCTGGGAATGAAGCTATATACTGGAAAAGAACATAGGGAACTTCTGGGTCAAAGAATATCACATTCAAAGTCCAGGAACTTTTGTTGTGTAGAATAATCCTGCCTGCTTCATGCCAAATTGCATAGTAGAGAAGGTTTTTGGAGAAAAAGAGGACCAGCTCATGATTGAGTGGATCTGAAGTTTTTATACTAAAATGGGATGGTTTTCTATCCTGACGTAGGTATTCAGTGGAAGATGCTCTAGGCTCTACAAAGGTGTGTTCTAGCCAGAGGGCTCGGTTTGGGCAGGCAACTGCCTTCCTTGGAATTGCTTCGGCTCTGGGTGGCTCGGCACCCGCGATTAGTTTTTGGTCTTATGGACTTTCCTGACATGATGGATACCACGCTGAGAAATGAACTGGCTGATTTCTTTGAGGGGATGCTGAACCTTTTAGAGTGGACCTCTGGCAAAATTCAAAACCCACAAATATCTCAATGAAAAAGAAACTTTAGGTATATCGTAGATACTCTTCAGAGCAAATGGGTAAGAAAAAGGAGGAGAGGAAGAAGAGCTAGTTAGTACATTATATACATATATATCTGTTCTGTTAGATTTTTCTCTAAGTATTCCATCTTTTGGTAGCTGTTGAAAATGCTATTTAGGAAATACTTAGTACTATCATTGTTTGCTAGTATACAATTGATTTTTGAGTGTTGGCTTTGTATTCTGACACTTTGCTTAGCTCACTTAGTTGAGGAATTTGTTTTGTAGATTCTTGGGGATGTTCTGTGTGAGCAATCACATTACATGTGTCTAGAGAAAGTTTTACTTTACTTTTTGTTTGAATACCTTTAATTTCTTTTTATTGCCCTAGGACTCTATTATGGAGAACAAAACTGGTGAGAGTAGATCTCTTTGCCTTGTTCCTGACCTCAGGGGAAGCTTCCTTCCATCTTTGCCTTTAGGTACTAACTGCAGGGAGCCTTGAGTGCTTCTGTCAGGTTGAGGAAGTACCCTTCTCTTCCTAGGAATGGATACTGAATTATGTCAAATACTTTCTCTGTTTTAATTTATGTGTCCACTTGGCTTGTCAATATTGTAGAATAATCTGACTTTCGAGTATTGAATAATTTTGGCATTTCCAGGTAAAATCCATTTTGTTGTATATTATTCTTGTTTTCAATGTATTTTTGCCCTAGATTTGCTAATACTACCATTGAGAATTCTCAAAACTGAGCTCAATAAAGCTATTGCTCTAAAATTGTTTTCACTGTAATGTCTTCGGTTTTGATATCAGAGTAATGGTAACCTCATTGAGTAAGAAGTATTCTCGTTTTTTCTGGAAGAGATTATGAAGAATTAGTATTATTTCTTTATTTGGTAGAATTTGCAGTGAGATCATCTGGGTTTAGGGTTTTCTCTTTTGCAAGATTTTAAAATACAAACTTAATTTTGTAATAGAAAACTATTATTTTAACATCTTGGATAAGTTTGAGCAGTTTGTGGAGTTTTTTTAATCGGTTCATTTCACCTATGTAACAAAATTTACACAGAAGTAGCTTTACTGTGCATGTGAGATCTGCAGTAACAGCCCCTCTTTAATTTTTGATACTTGTAGTACTTTCTCTTTTGAACTTGTCAATCTTGCTAGAATTTCATCAGTTTTATTAGTTGTTTTTTAGACAAAAAGTTGTAGTTATTCTCTACATTTATTTTCTTTATTCTGTTTATGTTTTTTATTTTATTGATGTCTGCTATTTATGATTTTCTTCTTTCTGCTTTCATTGGGTTATTTTTGCTCCTTGTGTAGTTGCTTGAGGCAGAAGTCGACTACCGACTTGAGTTCTCTCTCTTATCTAACATAAACATATTACTGCTATGACTTTTCTTGTAAGCACTTCTTTAGCCAGATATCACTAATTTGGGGTTATTTCCATTTTTGATCAGTTCCAAATAGTTTTAAATTCTCTTGAAACTTTCTACTTGATTTTATAAACCTGTTGCTTTTCAACTGTTTGGAGATTTTTCTATTATCTATTTGTTTCAAGAATTGCTGCTTATACTGCAGCGTTATTTTAGACTCTTTATAGTCTTCATCTGATAATTCTGATCTGTGTCATCACGGTGCTATTGTTTATTGATTGTCTTTTGCCTGGTGAGCTAAGAATTTCCTGGTTCTTCATATACTGAGGAACTTTGGATCGTAATGGCTTGTGTCTAGATGTCTCCTCCAAAGACTCATGTGGTCATAGGTGGGGCTTTTTGGAGGCGGTTGGATCTGGGGTGTGTGGTGCTGGGACCAAGGATGTGATGCTGGGGTTGACTCATGGTGCGATGCTAGGATTTAGGGTGTCCCACTCTGGCTGTGAGTACTCCCTGACCGAAGGGTGGGTAGCCACAACCTGGATAAGACACAAGGGACAGGAAGAGGGCTGCTCTTGTTGCTTGTCACTCGCTTCTTGCTGCTTTTGCTGCCTTCTGCCTACCATGGACTGCTTCTCCTCTGCGATGCTCCTGTGCCGTGCCAACATGGCTCAGAGCCAGCCGACTATGGAACGAAACCTTTATAAATGGTGAGCTGAAATAAACCTGTCCTCCTTTGAGTGTTGGGTATTTTGTCTAAGCAATGAGAAAACAGTAACTAAGACAGATTATATCCTGGAAGTTTGAATGCTGTGATAGGAGGTCATGGTCTTTCTACAATTTTGATGAAGACTGCTGATGACTTTCCTTGTTAGACAATTGATCTGATTGGGTTCAGACTGCTGACTCTGACAAATCTTTTTTGGGTAGTAACTCCAGTGTAAATTTATTTTTCAAGGCTTTGTAGTGCTTTTTAGATCTGTCCTCACATGCCTCTTCCTGTCCTTATGGATCTCGCATGGTTGTTCTACCCGTAGATAGGTTCTTGGTAACTGAGACATGCTGTGTAGGGTCAGAACCATGCACATATAGTTTGGGGTTCAGCCCAAGACTTCACATACAGCCTGAACAGCTTTTCCAAGCTCCTCCCTTTCTGCGTTATTTCCCTGATGAAGAACTTTGTAGCTCCCCGAGGCCTTTTAAGAGGTTTGGAGCCGTATTTATCCTGCTGTGATGGCTTACTTCCTGAGATCACACTGTTCAGGCCTAAGTGGTCACAAGAAGTGCAAGTGACACCAAGAGCTGTTTGTTTCAGACTCTTGAGAGCCTGGCTTCTGCAACTGGAGAGAAAAACATTTCATCCTCAGAGTTTTAGATTTCTGCTGCCTCCTTTGCTATTACTGCCACCATGAGACTCTTGGGAGTTTGGAGGCAACTGGAGACTGAAGTAGAAAGAAAAAGAGAGATGTGCTTTCCATGGGCATCTTGTTCTTCCAGCCAGAAACAAGATGACTGTCTTCTGAGTGTTCCTCTTGGCCCACTTCTTAATTGTGAGCTATGTTGAGTTCAGGTGGAGAACTGCTGGAGGAAATAAGGTCAACACACTGCCATTTCAGTGGTAGCGTGGGTTCCAGTCTTACACCACAGAAGACTTTTCAAAAACCTAGTTCATGTCTATGGGTCACAGCTGCATTCAGTGGAAGTAACAGGATATTGACTTGAACTATTATCATTATTATCACTTAATATTATTTTATAAATTCTGGGCATGGCACAGAAATGATACACAATAATTAGAAAGGAGATAAACTATTGCCATTTACAAATTATAAAAGGTGATATTAACTATTTATCTATCATAGTGTTTATGTCAAACACTATCTTTAGTTAATTTATACAAGCACAATCCTCATGTCATCCTCATAAAACCTACAGGGTGGGTATTATTACTATCTCTATCTCATAAAGACACTGAGGCCAAAATAAATTATTTCATTTACTTAAGATCATCTCGTCAGTTAGTGGAAGATCCAGAGTATTAGCTCAGGTAGATTAGAACTGTAAGATTTGTGCTCTCCTCCAGAGATAATTTATTTGAAAATTATTAAAGAAGAGTAAGAAAATAATAATAATAACAAACTGAAAGTAACAAGATCCAAAATGTACAACAGATATTGTAATAATGAAAGGGAAAGAAAGAGTTCAAAAAGAAAGAACAACTAGGATAGGGGAAAGGAGAAAAGGAAGAAGGGAAAAGATTATATGTATGTAGGTATACAAATATAACTGTATGTATCTATATGTATGCAAGATAGATAACTATACTACTAATCTCTGTTAGTTCATCAAAAAGAATAATTAGTGCCATCATTGTTCGATGGTTTGATAATTTTTTATACCTAGATCTTGCAACCTGAACAACTACTTCTAAGATAACAATATGCAATATATTAACTAGTGTTGATTTCTTACTGTTTTTTTTGAAATTCTGTATTATTTCTATTCTATTTTCTGTTTTGCTTTTTAAAATAAATAAAAAAATTTGAAACCATCAATTAACAGATAATCAATAGTTTAAAATACTTAGTGTTGCTTGTATATAGTACTACAATAGTTTTTGATTTTCTTTTTCTAACAAAAACAAACACGTACAGGAAATAAACACAATGAAAAAGAAAAAAAAGCAGGCAACCCTTCACTGATGTTAAGATGTAGTGTCAAGGTATAATAATAAAATATTTCAGCACTGAAACAAAACGTCACATAGATGCACATGACAACATGGATAATTACAAAACACTGTGATTGCTTTGGCACCACATGTGCTAAGATAATTTCAAAACAAAATCTGGAATATATGAGAAACCAATATATAATAAAGGAAGCATCCCAGAACAATAGAGCAAAATGACTAATTTTGGAATGATTGCTTAGCTATTCATAAAAGTTATTTAAATTATATTTTATCACATGTATCTAGACTAAATTCCAAATAGATGATATACTAAAAACAGAAACATGCAATAAACTAGAAAAGTAGAAGCAAAATTTGTTAAATCTCTAAAGGAGAGGAATTCCCAAGCTTAAATGTGGCAACAACAATTATTATTGATCGTACTAAAAATACAAAGTCATAAAGATAACTGAAATGAAAAGACAAAGAACATGTGGAAAAATACTTACACAAATATGTCAAAATTTTAATATTATTAATATGATGGTAATATAAATTTTAAGAAAATATTCAGATTTCAAATAGTTAAATAGCTAAGAAATATACACAGTTTTTTCCTCATAAAAAATTAGATATGAAAAATTACTAATGTTACTAAGGAATGCACACTGAAATGAGACCACATTGTCACATATTAGTTTAAAAAGGGATAAAACCTCATGGCACTGAGGCCCCTGATATAAAACTGTAAAATGGTTAAAAATCAAAAAAATTAAACTTTTAGACAGTGAATCTGTAATATATAAATATATTTTTTGTTTGTTTGTTTTTTTGAGACAGCGTCTTGCTATGTAGTTCAGGCTAGCTTTGAACTCACTATGTAGACCAGGCTGACCTCAAACTCACAGTGATCCTCCTGCCTCAGTCTCCTGAATGCTGAGATTACAGAGGTGTGCCACCACACCCAGCTGAATTACAATATTTGAGAAAATTCTTAAAAATATAATTACAATTTTGATCTATGACATTTCTGGGTATATATCTCAAGGAAAAAACTCTAGAAATGGGAGGGTGATGGCATATAAATGTCTAATGAAGTGTGTTTTTTAATATAAGTAGAAGACATGTAAACATAAATTCATAGAAAAATTGGCAAAGTCAAGAAAAGATAACAAAAAATTAGCAAAGTCAATCAGGAAGCATCCATTTTATAGAAAACCATGCAGCCATTAATACTATGTCTACAAATAGCTTGTAATAGCCTGAAAACATTTCATTTCAAGAAAAAAAATTAGCCGGGCGTGGTGGCACACGCCTTTAATCCCAGCACTCGGGAGGCTGAGGTAGGTGGAGCATTGTGAGTTTTGAGGCCGGCCTGAGCTACAACGTGAGCGCAAGGCCGGCCTGAGCTGCATAGTGCGACCCTGCTTCAAAAAACCAGGGCCGGGAGTTTGGCTCAGCAGCTTAAGTGCCTGTCTGGCAGGCGCGAAACTGTGAGTTCAATCCCTGGTGCCTCAAAAAAAAAAAAAAAAAATTGCAGGGGATATAGCTCAGCGGCACAGTGTCTGGCTGGCAAGTACAAGGTCATGAGTTGAATTTCCAGTATCAAAAAAAAAATCATGTGATAACATACATAATAATAGCAAATATGATAAGAAAGAAACCAATCAAATAAACCAGAAGGCCAGATGAAAGCTATTCATGACTAAGGTTGGGAAGAATCTTTTGGTTGCTATGTTAAGAATGGCTAGATTTAATTTTTCTTAATGCCTACTTTTAAAATCTATATTAATACTATAGTACTTTAATATTTTAAATGTTATTTAAAGCATAATGTTTATTCTTTTTTATGTAGCATTTAAATGTTACTTAATGCACAGTAATTGAAATCAAAACAAATTTTTTTGCACCTAAACAGAATTCATTTGTGCATTTGAAGAAACTGAGCATGAACTGACATGTCAATGTAAGCCTCGTTTTTTAAGACTATAGGAAAAAAGGACTGCGATTAATAGAATGTCATGATAGCAACGTCTTCGTGCTCAGTCTCGAAGGGAAGCAGAATGTCTGTAATGCTCAAACTTCCCAAGTCTATCATCTCTACTGTTTCCAGCTTCAGGCTTGGTATACCCCAGTGGAAATACAAAAGACTTACATAATCAAGTATTACACATGAAAAATGAGCTCAGGTCATAAGAGTTTAAAAAACAAAGACTGGGCAAAGGGTTCTGGGTCGAGGCCCACCTGAGTGGTGCTTGGAATCTCAAGGAAAGCAGGTTTGCTCGAATGCCGTTTGATGTCTGGGGCAGATATTAGTCTGATAGAAGAAAATGCCCATTGCAAAATGTCCTTCCCTGCTCTGAGTCCCCGCGGGGACAGTGCTCTTCTGAAGGCTTAGGGATGCTGTCCGACAAGCCCAGGCCTCTGGCTCTGAGCAGATGCTAATTCTCTGATTGCAGTCATCAACCCCTGTGGGGTTCGGTCATTGCCGCCCTGGCTTCCCCGGGGCCCACACCTGTGGGTGTCTCTGCAACACTCAGGCTTCTGAGCTGCTGTGCCACGATGGGGACGAGGAGCCTGACCGGCAATGGTTTTCTTTGAAAGAGCTCATCAGTGCTCTCTCAGAGGTGATTCCACAAGGTGATCTTTTCAACAAATACACTAGAGCTAACTAATTAAATAAGTGCAGTCGCCTTCAAAGAGATTATCTTACTTTAATGATGCTGTCATTATTCAAGTCAGCTTTGCTTTTTAACTTTGAACTCCGACACCAGATTATGGTATATTTGAAAAAACAAACTTCCAATGTTTCCAACATTTTGACCTTTTGGGTAGGTTCAGTGTTTTTGTAAGCAGCAAGAACATGCCTCGTGAATAATAGGGATGATTTAGCTACACTGAGTTAATTTCAAGGGCCACACAGGGTCTCTTTGTTTCCTGAAGAACTAGGCTTAGAATATTTTGTTATTGGTGGTGGGAGCTTTCTTTGCAAATAAGGCGAGATTCCAAAGACAGGAAGTTGTTGTCTTTTACTATTACAAGCTCAATAAAAAGGCTTGTCTTGTCACTTTCCTTGTCATTGAGACAGGATACCTGACACCCGCAATGTAAAGGAGGAGAGGTTTATTTTGGCTCACGGTTTGTAGGGGTTTTAGTCCACAGTTGGCTGGCTCCAAGGCAGGGTGGTATGGGAGAGGGGCATGGTTGGAGAGACCTGCTCACCTCGGGACAGCCAAGAAGCCGAGAGCGACGTGGGGAGGGAGATAAAACCCTTCCAAGTCACCCCCCAGCAACCTGCCTCTTCTGACCAGACTCTGCCCCTGACATCAATTCAGCTATAAGTTCCCACAACCCAGTCACCTTCCAAAAGCTCTGACTATGAGTGCATGAGGATCCTGGGGACATTTAGATATAAACTATAGAAATACCAACCGCAAAAACATTTTTAGCAAAGGTAGGATCATCTGCAGGTTTATAGCCTTTTAAAATGAATGTTCACTTGACTATATTTTGGTATATCTGTACCCCTTTAAATCTTCATGTTTTAGAGTCCTATTACTAAGTAAGAATAATGTGACCTATAAAAGACAAATATTGGATAAATGAATGTTCACATAGCAAATATTATACCCTTGCAAAATACCAATTTTAAAGGTTTATAATTTTGAATGAAACTTAAATATTTATTCCATTCCTCATCCCTTCCTCTTTAAAAATAATGTCTTCTGAATATAATTTATCCATTCCTTGATGACTCAGAAATATCCTCAAAAACATTAATTACTCATTATGTTTGGAGACTCCAGAAACTACAGCAAAATATATGGGTCGATCACCAGAGCATACGAAGATGTGCGTATTCTTTGTTCCTACACTGAATGGATCCACAATGCTACTTTGAAAACAATGTCTGTGCGTGTTTCTATCTCCTTTTTGTAGTGGGATCTTCACTGCTGCACGTTCTCTTTCACACGCATGACTCTTGTACTCTAATGCTCCTTCCTAATTTGCAACTTCAGTTCTCTGGCAGGAGTAACCAGAAGGTCAAATGTATTAAAATTGTGTCCAAAGTAAGTACAGTCGCTCTCTGATTCATGATGGGAATACAGAGTTACTTTCTTTCTTTTCTTTTTCTTTTATTTTAAAGAGAAAAAACCAAACCAAAACAAATAGAACAAAGCAGATCCGAAAAGAACAATGCAAGAAACACAGGACTTTAAAACAAGACACCAGGAAATCAACAGTGGCTATGATAATGACTCTTGTGTTCTTTGAAATAGTTGTCCATACCTTCAGACACAATAAATTCAAACAAAACAAAGTAGTATAAAACTAATCAAGACAAAAGAGTGAAACATTATGGGCCTTTGAAACCAGACAACAGGAAGCCAACAATGGCTACCATAATGTCTCTTGTTTTCCTCAAAATAGCTGTCCATACCTTCTCACATATTGAAATCAAATAATAGAAAACAGACTAAAAGCAATCAAAACAAAGAAAAGAGCATTCTTGGACTTCAGAACAAGATGCTATGAAATCAGCAATGTCCATCATAATGTCTTGTTTTATTCAAAGTAGCTGCTCATACCATCACACACAATAAAATCAATTCTTGTAAACTCTTTAGGAGAAGTTCTAGGCATGTATAAGCCTATACATGTACATCTATCCTTTCTGTATTAGAGGGAAAAACAAAACAAAACAAAATACAAGAAAAACAAGAAGCAAAAGAGACAAATAAATAACAATAACAAAGAACCCCAAACAATAACAATACAGGCTTTCACAACAAGGTGGTAGGAACAGAACAAAGGTTGTTATTTTGCTTAGTTATTTTCAGAAGAATTACTTAGATTACCAGATATAGACTTGCAAAATTGATCTTATCCTATGAATGTTAACTGTTTTGTTCCAAGAAATAATAGATTCAGTAATACGATCATCCCAGCTATCCTCAGTGTTTGTATACAAATTTATATTTTCGGGATTACTTTCTGATAAACCCAACAGAAACTGCACCCATGTCCAAACTGCACTGGCTAGCTCTAACCTGCTGAACAATTTCGGCTTAGCGGCCCGGCGCCTTGTAGAATCCTTGAGCATCTCCCTTGTGACCCATCCACACGGATGCCCGCGGGCTGCAGCTCATCATTGCTGCCCTGCGTTGCAACTGGATCGCAGAGCGCCGGTCTGGGAAAAGATCCAAATTCAAAGTTCCAATGATAGAGAGGGGTTAAGGGGTACAGGTCAGGGGTAGGGTGCCTGCTTAGCAAGTGCAAGGCCCTGGATTTAATCCTCACCACCACAAAAATGAAAGGAAAAAAAAAAAGATTCTGAAGGACAGTTTCTGCTGAGTGCATATAGTTTTTGCACCATTGTAAAAGTCAGATCACTATAAGTCAGCAATCATCCAGGTACCATGGATGAAGAACCTGGAGAAGACTACAGCCTCGTGTTTGCAGCATGATATTGCAATAATGTCTATATGGACTGCTCAAAGACCATTTTTAAATTTACATTTATGTTTCGGCTAACATACGGATAGATAGTATTTCAGACCATATTCTATGGGCATGGGAGGGAGGTATCAGCTGAAGCCCATTTGAGGGCTCAGAAAGCTTAGTAGCAGAGCTGCGGCCATCGCCCCCCATGTCCTGATGCTCACCATTCCTCCCTACCTCAGACCTGGGTCTGTGTGCTTTCGCCATCTGGGCTACCCCACCTGTCACCTTGCTAGCCCTATCACTGCCTGGATGGTGAGGGGGGGTCTTAAGTCTGTCCTCTCCTCCAGCCCTGTCCAACAAGCCCATGAGTGCACTGGAGTGACACTTAAACCCTGTGGTTACCCTGAGCCCCATTACCCATTCTAGTTCTACCTCCCTGAGCACCTTAAACACCGAGAACTTGTGCCTTGCAAACTGAGCCCAACTCAGCCTCTATGGTAAGCCTGCCCAGGCCACTAGGCTGGGAACTGAGAAGGTCTTGTGGACATAAACTCTGTCACCCGAAGTTCTGCCTTTAGAGTATCTAAAATTCGCTGACCTTCCCCCAATTCCTCCTGACAGCTTAGCCCATGAAACAGAGAATCTTCTTTGGCTTTCTGATCTTTCTTCTAGATGCCTCACTCAGACAGGGAACAAACAGTGAATAGCAGCCTGCTCAGAATTTCCATCCCCCTTTTCTTGGTCCCCAGACACGTACCAGAAGGTTGTTAGATGATGGATGAGTTGATTATTTTATTGTATATTATTATTATTACCACTGATGGGAGACACAAGGCTTTGAGAAGTCAAATTACTTATCAGACCACATAGACTGTTATAGTTGTGTATCACAAAGCAACTATTTCTGTCTCTATTGATTTGATTGTTACACCTATTCCAAGCTGAGAACACTACCTGCAAGCACAACTTAGTGAATTTCTCATCCCACTGCCTACAGTTCCTCGTTGTTACCCCTACTTGTCGCAGAGCTACTCTCGCCTTGGATACCAGTCCTGTCTGAACAGAAGTTAGTGGCCAATACCTCGCTGGACTGTAAGGCAGACATTTGTCCACCTACCATGAAGTTCATTCCAACTGCAAGGATCCCCTTGGCTTTGGTTACTTGCCTCACCCCCAACACCATGCTCTTTCTATGGATACCATGCCAGAGTTTCAAGCACCACTTATGCATTTTGCCCAAACCGGAAGCCAACATTTTCCACCTTATTTCCTGTTACTGCCCCATGGTTGGTTTCAGCCAAATGGAACTAATTGCTTTTCTTCCTGCATCTGCTATGCTTCTCTGTCTCCTGGATATCTGTTCTTCTAAAATGCCTTTGACAGTGCTTCATCCACCGTGTATTTTCCCCCAATCCACCCCCAATATCTGTGTATTCAAACCCCTTTGCTAGGTGTGATCTATATGCCTTCTCCATGAAGACTGTCTTTAGGAGACTTTTACTTTGGCTAGAAGCAAGCACAGTACTCTGTGATTTATCAGAGCACTTTATTTGTTCTTCTCCTAAGGCAACTGACCAGAATTCAAATGTAAATGACACACCCAATGAAGAGCTGCTTCAGCTTTGGTCATAAAGATCATTGTTTCCCCCCGCTGGATCACTGCACCTCTAAGTTTAATCTAAACATTCAGTTTTTCCTTTGCCCCTGATAAAAGTTAGGCAAAACCATGATTTTCTGATCACTCCTACTTAAGAAAAAGTTCCATGTGCACAATAAGTGACAAAACACAGTCTCTGTTTGGTAATTAGGACACCCAACTCAATATTTTGTTTTAAGGGAATAGAATCTTCTTTAAAAACTTTTTTTATTTTAAAAAGCAAAGCATAAAAGAGGGTAGAAATAATACAGAATTAAAAAAAAACCAGAAATCAACGCTAGGTAATATATTGCATATTGTTATCTTAGAAGTAGTTGTTCAAGTTACAAGATCTAGGCATAAATAATGATCAAACAATGACAACACAAACTATTCTTTTCGATGAACTAACAGAATTAGTGTATAGTTCTCTATCTTGTACACATATACATACATACAGTTATATGTGTATACCTACATACATATAAGCTTTTCCTTTCTTCCATTACCCAACTCAGTATTTAGCTGCACTTGAATTATTACTCAAAGGTAACTCTTCTTTACCCTCCTCTGGGGGAGGCTGCCAGCAGGCATGTTCTGTCTCCAGCGTGGCTCCCTGTCTTTCTCACTCCCCTCTGCCTTCACTCATAACTGCTGTTTCTGACCAACCTCCAGCCCCAGGGTGGAAGTGAGGAGAGGTAAGGGCCGGGCTGTTTTGACTCACGAGAGTCAAGCCAATATGTAAAGCAGATCTTTTCTTTCTGCAGCACATCGTGGGCTCTCCGGAGATACTCCCACTCTTCTTACTGACTCCGCTGACACAGGGGGAACCCAGCCAGTGGCTCCTTCCTCACCCCTAGGAACCAGCAGCTCACCTTCAGCTCTACGCGTCTGTATCAGATGCACCCTTGTGTTAGCCAGCTGTGCGCCACTATAACAGACAGTGAAGACAAATCACCTACCAAAGAGACAAGCTTCCTGGCCCACAGTCTGGGAGGTTCTGGTCCCTGTGCCACTGGCCCCATTGCTTTGGGCTTGTGGCGAGGCAGCGTGTCACGGCGGCAATTCACCTCATGGTCCAGAAGGAACAGAGAGGAAGAGGGAGGTGTTCGGGACCCACTGTCCCCTTCAAAGGCACACCCCAGCAACCTGAAGATCCACTAGGTCCCGCCTCCTAAAAGCCCCGCCACCTCCCTGTGGCACCACCTGAGGGAGGAAGCCCCCAGCGCAGGGGTCTCTGGGGAACGCCTAAGACCCACATCAGCAATCCTCACCCTGTGGTGACAGTGTCCGGAGGGGCAGGCTGATGTCAGCCTGGAAACCTCTGTCCTTTGTTCCTGCCCTCCGAACAAGCAGCCAGGCATGGGCATCAGTCTCCAGACTTCTTAGTGCTAAACCTTTAGTCCATAGCACCCTCCTCCCCACCCCAGAGGTTACGTGTCATGTCATCAAAGCGGTACTGCTGACGTCGGTCTTACCAGATTTCAGATGGAGTCATGCAAAACCCTCACTCTCCTCCCAACGGGTGACAGTGGAAAACACAGCATTTTACAAAAGGAGAAAAAAGGAAAACCTCTTCTTGAAATCCTGTCTGGATTTTCCCCTTTGGAGTCCTTTTAGATCTTTGGGGCTAAGGCATTTTTAGTTTATAGAATCTGTTCTTGATTTTTCTTGGAAAATTCCCACATAGATGTGGCACCTCGCTTTGGAATTTTACATGTGTCAGAGCTAAGAGACTCAGTAGAAATGTCCAACTTAACATCTTGCTACAAAACTAGAGAATAGCCATATGGAGAGCCGGGTCCTTCAGGAGACTGCATCCTGCCCGAGGCCAGGGGCAATGTCAGAGTCATCTCACAGCGCTCACGGTACCACAGCTGCGCATGCTCCCCGCCAGCCGCCTGCAGCCGGAACTCCTGGGAATGGACACACTCGGCCTTGTGTTTTCTCATACCCACTAGCATTCCCAACCAAGCGCGGAGCTATTTTCACACACTATCAATGGAACCCAGTTCAAAATCGCTGGTGATGTGACAGAGACTATTCCACGTTCTCATAGCCTGTTCCCCTTTTCTCTCGCCAGCAGCCAGGTTACATTTCCAGTCTCCCTTCCAGGGAGGCGAGCTGTGTCACTGAGCCCCAGCCAATGGCATAAGGGCAGCAGTGACATAAACCACTTCCAGGTCGGGCCCGCCAAGGACCTCCTGGGCAGCTCACCGTGCTTTTGTTCAGGCAAGGACCCTGAAACAGCATGGCCGCACATCGTAAACAACATGGGTACCCGCACGTGTGCTCAGTGCAGAACTTAGGGAGTCTTCATCTTCACACCCCAGGACACGGTCGTGACTAAAAACCACACCTTTCGAAGGAGCAGCTGCTCAAACATGTGGATTGTGATTATAGCTATCCCTGAGAACACCAAAGGCCGGATGCTAATACTACACTTGTAACAGCAAGAGAAGAAAATTGTCCAAGGGATTTTTTTCCTAGTCTCCCTGAGAAAAATGCCAAAATTATATTTCCTCATATTTCCTCATATTTCCTCATATCCTCATACAGGATTTATTCTTTTCTGGGACAGTTCACATACCTCCAACTACAGTATTAGTCTAACACTCCTTTTTTGGTTAAGTGATTTCATTTTTAGTTGAAAGAAAGACACAGCAATTCTTTCCTTCCACTGTTTTCTCAGGCCTGTAGGATTAAAATTAATTTTTAATCAAAAAAACTATTATTGGGCTTGCAGGTGCCGAGTGGGCACAATTTTGGAATGCTAGCTTGGCACTTGGCTGCTTTGTTGAAGGCCTGCAGTTCGGGATGTGGTTGGCTTATTTGTGGAGGAGGGGAAAGACGAGTTCATTCATCCATACAAATTAAATTACAAAAAACTTGGAATCATTATTTCTGTGAAAATGTGTTCCCCACACTGTGTTCATTCTGACATTCTCTTTAGATTTCCACAACTCTTCCATTTGGCCTTTAAATAACACAGGATTGGTAAATGTCTCTAGTAAGAGATGTATGAAACTCCAAGGACGAATTTGAACATCTTTGCTTCAGTGTCCCTAAGTTAAAAATACCTCAAAAGAAACACCCAGTAATCAAAGCACAGGGAATTATTATCGATGACTGCAAAATCTTACATCTGGAAAGTTTAAAATAGTCTCCAAATCCACTTTGGGTCTCAGTATGGTGAGTCTATCTTTTTTATCCTATTTTTAATGAACTAGAAGGAAAGTGATTTTTTTGGCGGGGTACTGGGACTTGAGCCTATCACCTCATGCTTGCCAGGCAGGCACTGTGCCGCTGAACTATATCCCCAGACGCAGGAAAATGGTTTCATATCTCCACTATCATCTGTTTCATTATTCAGTAACACTGAACCGCAATCATTCTTTATATTTTAACTAAATCATTGTACTATTTATTTTTTTAACTAAGGTCACATATTCTAGTCCTCCATGAAGAAGAATTATTATAACTATTTTGCTACTTTTGACAATTTTTAACTTTCTACCTTTTAAGCACTAAGAGAAGATAGAGACCTACATCCTGAGAATGAAGGACTCAATTTATTTTTATTTTTGTTTATTTTTATTTATTTATTTATTTGGGTACTGGGGATCGAACTCATGACCTCGCGCTTGCCAGGCAGGCACTTAAGCCACTGAGCTAAATCCCCAGCCCAAGGACTCAAGTTAAAGAGTCATGTTTACCAGTTACTGCACTGATTAATGATATCTTTTGGATATTACAAATATCCAAATAATACAGCTGGAGATTTTATTCAGGTGCTGCTGGAAAAGCTTAAGAGAGTGTTCAAACATACAGAACCAAAAACATACTCCAATTACAGGAAATTCAATATTATTGACAATTTACTATAGGCCAGTTACAATGAAAAGGTAATTTCAACAAGTATTGGTCTGATTATTTTTTTTTTTTTTTTTTGAGACATGGCTGCACTATTTAGTTCAGGCTATTTTGAACTATGAAGCGCTAGCCTCAAACTCATGGGGCTCTTCTTGCCTAAGCCTCCCAAGTACCAGGATTACAAGAGTATACAACCACACCCAGCTTATTATTCTGAGTTTAATGAGTAGCTGAATGATTTATCTCTCTTCTTATTTTCTTTATGTCTTTATTTTTGTTTCAAAGGGAATAAAACAATAATAAAATGAAATGGTGATCGGACAGTAGGAAATCTACAATAGTTACTATGTTGTATATTGTTGTCCTCCAAATAGTTGCTCAGACTACCGGTTTTAGGCTGGCTCACAGGCGGGGACTTAGTTTCCTTCCTGGTTCACCGCGGTCTCAGCTCTGGCTGGCTCACAGGTGGGGGCTTAGTTTCCTTCCTGGTTCTTCCTGGTCCATGCTCCAGCTTAATTAATCTCTCTTGAATGGTTTCTTGGACTTTTTAAAAATAAATTTTAGTTCCTAAAGTATAGTGCGTGAACTTCATGATGCTTTGTTCAAGGCAAACATTTGCTAGAAATTCATTTTACATAGTGAGTTGGACATCACACCATTAACTACTATGATTTAGATTATACAAAGATTCATGGCACAAAAAATACTGCAGGACACAAAACCTAATTATTGTCTTAAAATAGCCTGTAATCTTGTTCCAGAAGAATGATGAAACATTATCTTCCCAATGTATGATAATTACACATTTTTATACAGAAAATCTGTGTTACTCAGGTTATGCCATAGCTTTGAAGCTTGCAAAACTTCAGATAGTTCAGTAAGACCAATTTAGGAAGTTTACATTGAAAAGCTGAGCTATAATTTACACACTGAGGGATATGAATAGAAACATTTTTTTCCTTACATATAAGAGATGGCAGGGGAGAATAACCAACAAGTTTCCAAAATAGTCTGCAAATGCTAAGGACACAGATCTTGTTTTGAAAAGCAGGAAGGAGGCGTGGTGGCACACGATTTTAATCCCAGCACTCGGGAGGCTGAGGTAGGAGGAGCATTGTGAGTTCGAGGCCAGCTGGGGCTACAACGTGAGCGCAAGGCCAGCCTGAGCTACATAGTGCGACCCTGCCTCAAAAAACCAGGGCCGGGAGTTTGGCTCAGTGGCTTAAGCGCCTGCCCTGGCAGGTGCAAGGTTGTGAGTTCAATCCCTGGTGCCACAAAAAAAAAAAAAAAAAAAAAAAAAAAAAAAAAAAAAAAAAAAAAAAAAAAAAAAAAAAAAAAAAAAAAAAAAAAAAAAAAAAAAAAAAAAAAAAAAAAGCAGGAAGGAGGCTTTGGGGGTTAAGGGCAATGTGGGCAGAGTATATAGGCAGAGACACATGAGGACTCAGAACTGTAATGAGAGCAACAGCAAACCAATGGCATGTCAAAAGGAGAAAGCAGAAAGCTCCAAAGGAAACCGAGAGGTAGATGGCCAAGCTGGACAGGATGAAAGGAAGCTGAAATTAAGAGTTCAAAGTGGGTAAAGGGAAGCTGTGAAGTGAGATGGATAAGCAGAAACGATAGGACACAGCAAGGTAGGATGAGATGATAGAGTCATAATGGCAGAGGGGCTGCTGTTTAAGACCAAGGTCAGCAATGAGGGAGAGGCAGGTTATGGGATATAACAATTTTAGGATTGAATTATTATACACTTTACAGACATCTAAGTGATTTTTACTGAAGAGGTACTCATACACCAGTCAGAAGTCTGTAACCTGGTCAACCAAAACCTACAAGTGTCCTTTCAAACGCAAGTGCTGAGATCTCCTCCTGCCCCAGCAGCACCCTCACTTTAATGACCTTATTTAGACAAAGTCATTGACTAAGTATAATAAGTAACAGATAATGACTGAGTTCTTTGTTCCGTACCTACTTTATCAACCCCATTCACTCCTCTATTATACTATAGCAAGGTACATAATTTAAAGTATAAATTAAAAACAAAAAATAAAAAATTTCATGGTGCAACCATCTGTATCAGCATTTTCTATTCAGAGCAGATTAGTGTTTTTCCCAGAGCTCAATATGGCCTACCTCCAGCACTTACTTCACCCCTAGTGATTTCAGGCAGAATGGGGTTGCTACCCTCTGAAAAAGGAGATTGTTTTGCTTGGGGAAATACACTCAGACTACACGTTAGATAGAGTAGGGTTAATTCCAAGTCATGGAAAGAAGTCCGTGACTTCAATGGTCAAGGCCAGTAAGGGTCTTGGCTATGATAGTGTAGGCAATACAATTAAAAGTGTAATAGAATTTAGGTAGGAAGTATGAATAACAGCTTATGACGATATAAAATGAAACTATCATTATCGCTCATGTTGAGCCTTTGGCCCTGGTTTCCCTTGGTTCCAACATGATACACCCTAAGCTCTAAGCTCGGAGCTCGTCGCAAGGGCAGTGGAAGGCCATGCTCCATTTCCTCTGGGACTTCATGCTCGTTAGTCACAGTCGCCAATTAGAAGCTTTGTTAGAGAACTAAAGGAATGTGCTGCAGCCCCTGTAGAGACCCGGAAGCCCCTTTCTCATAGAACCTGGACGAATGCCACACATCAGTGGGCCGTGTGCATCAGCAGGCAGGATCAGCAAAAGCAGCACAAAAATTTGAAGTCAGCACTTTCTAGAGCCAGGGCTTTTCATTCCAGCAGATAAGGATTTAAACATTTTCATTAGCCTCACTGAACCCAGTTATTTAAAATGACAAATGCGATATAATTATTTTTAAAGCAAGTTACATAATCCAGGGTACGGCCCATGCTTGATAATTTTCTACAAATTATTATTGACCTTTGTGTAGCCCTCCTCGCAGCCAGGAGGGGTCAAGTTGAGGTTAATGTTCTGGCAAACCACTTAGAATCTAGAGCAACAACTGCTTGGGGAGGGATTATTGCCATTTTAAACCACCACGGGCCTAAGATGGTAATTCTTAATTAAGAAAATAAAAACCCTCAGCATCAGCCTTCTCGTCAGGCAGCTGCCAACCAACTCCACCTCAATCCAAACACACTACAGAATTTAGCAAAGATGGATTTATTTTTGTAATGATTTGCTTCAGATAGTTAATTTAAAATAACATGCTGAGGCTTCAGAAATAACTTTAGGGATCAAATGTTGAAAGAATATTTGCTATTTTTTTTAGCACTCTTTTGTTTTTATTTCAACAGTATTTTATTATTGATTTATTACTAACTTGTTGCTTCCAAAGAGAATTTTAGGGCAAAGTGTTTCAAAATTATAGCCTGTTCAATGAAAGTAATAAAAGGTTCTAATAGTATATGTTGTAAAATATGTTGTGCTTACATAGCATTCAGTAATTAGTGTTTTCTGAAATCCACCAATTATTTTGTTTGCCATTAACTAATGAATAATATTTTACTGGTTAATGACAAAATATTGAAATTAAGGGATTAGTAACTTTGACTTGTCATAGTTAACTATACGTGACTAATCAGATCAGAGAGATATTAACAGCAGAAGAAAAAGTAAATATAATCTTCATTTCTCTTGATTTATTAGAATGTTATGGTAAGTGGTAGAAATAGAATGCATTTTGAGAAAATTGGTCAACCTTGATATGTAGGATTTGATTACAAAGACACAGGCAGTCCATGAGAAGATTTGGCAGGAAAATGTTTCAGGGTGGTAGAAACATCATAAACTTCTAGAACTAGAAAGAACTTGGGATTTTCACTATAGCATTTTTAAAAACATGTCCTAGTTTCTCAATAAGGAAAAGCAAAAATTGTTTGCAGTGTTTCAGAATATATTAGTTTTTCCTCCACAATACACTCCTTGAAAGCCTACCTCATCATTCTCAACACACCAGCTTGTAGCTGAGTTTACTGAAGAAACTCACAGGAATGCACCTCCTCAGAGGTTGCAGAGTAATACACTCAGGTTACATCGCTTTAATAAATTTCAAGCTGATTCCTGGAGAGTCTGCATTTCTACACACGCTAGCAAGAAAACTTTGCACGGAAATGTAATTTGTGAAATTCTCTGACTTGTTTGAGTATCAAAAAAGGTCACACTAGTGCTCTTGTTCTGCAGTTTTTTCCTCAAGAAAAACTGAAAACTTTCACACTATCGACAGTTAGAAATAACCAGTAAAAGACGTTATTGTTTCAAATGCACTATTGAGTTTGCCAAAAGAGAGAGCACAAGAGCAAGAATGAACAAGAGAGCGGGATCCAGGTATGAGATGCGGATATCTAAAAAGCTTATGCAGACAAACAGACACTGTAATAAGACAGCTTACAGGTCTCTCTAGAAACTTGGGTTCATATTCCTCCTAGGAGTAGGGGGCAGGGAAAAATGTCCCAGCAAATGGACAACCATATTACTCACCTGTCGCCATGTAGATGCTAAGTGAAAGGAAAAGTTAGTATCCATTCAGAATTTATAAGCAGGGCTATGTGTGTGGTCCATAAAGCTCAATTCTAAAAAAACAGTCTAAAACTTCATGTATGTCGCATATTGAAAACAAATGCAAAATGCCTCTGAAGGTTCTCATATCTACTGTGACTACATATTTGTATACAGTATTTCCCTTTGAAGAACTTGTAATTCAAAATTATAAAATCAAGTGAAAAAGCAAGCTACCATGGGAAGAGTCACATCATCAGACATCATAAATGAAAGAATTTGAATCTTAAGAACTTTAGATAAATTAGCAAAATAACAGATTATTTAAACGTTTTAGCTAACAGATTATTAGCTATAGTTGTTAATAAGACTGAAAGAAATACAAACTGTATGAAAAGAAAAATACAGTTTAACATAATAGAAAATAGATTGTCTGGAAATCAAGACTATAGCAAATGAATGACAAACTCAGTAGGGAGGTCATTTAGACACGGTTAAAGATATAATTGATGATCTGAAAGATGGATTGAAGGAAATACAGAATGTGCCATAGTGAGAAGGGATGAATATTAAGAGACAGGAGCATGAAATGAACAAAATATTCAATGTATCTAGCATGAATTTCTGAAATAAAATAAAGTTATAAAGTAGCAATGAATATGAATATATATGTAATATATATTTATATATATATTTCCCAGAGTTCATTCATTATATCACTTCTTTAAAAACAGCAAAGACAAGAGAAATCTTAAAAGCAACTGAGAGAAAAGATAAATTATCCACCAAGACATAACCACTAGACAACAGTGACTCCTCAACAGCAAAAATAAGTAGCAGAAATCAGTGGAATCTCTTAATAGGATGAAGGTAAATAACTGCAAGTTGACAGTAAGATACCCAAATGAATTTTTTGTTTGACTATTGAGAGCATTTGTCATTGATTGATAGAACTGGAGAATCAAAAAGGGTTTTTTATTTTTTAAATAAACTAATAGAATCACTGTGAAACTAATTTCAAAAAAGAGACAAAGGGAAAGGAGTAATGACTATATTAGTAGGAAAAAAATGACAATTGCATATAAGGTAGAAAGTTTTAATAAGAGAATAACTTTATGCCAATGCATTTGAAAATCTAGCCAAAATGGTTCATTCACTATAAATGCAACTTGAAATTACCCACAAAGGAATAAAAAACTTGAATCAATCAACAGTGAGAGAAACTGACTCAGTAGTCTACTGAAAACACCAGACATAGGATTCTTCCAGGCATGTTCTACTATATTTCAAAGTAAAAGCAATTCTAACTCTGTAAAATCTGTTTCACAGAATAAAATAAACTGGTAATCTTTCCTGACTCATTTTATGAGGTAGGATAAACAATATAAAATGAGCAAGAAAAATTACAGACCAGTTTCATTTATGAATATAAAATTTCTAAGGAAAATACTAGCAAGTCAAATTTAGAATGAATATATTACAAACTGTGATAGAGTAGAGTTTATCCTAGAATATGAAGGTGTTTTATCTTTAGAAAATTTATTAATATAATTCACCAATTAACACATCAAATGAGAACAATCCTAAGTACCTCTTATTAAATGTAGAAAGTATTTGATAAAATTCAAAACACTCTTGATAAAGCATTCAAGCAAACAAAAACAAAAGAAAGCTTTCTCACCAAAACCCCAACAAAATAGTATAATTAATGGGAAAAAGTCAGAGATATTTCATGTAAAATCTGGAACAGGACACAATATCTGGTTTTAATACTTCTATTCAACACTGGCAAAGAAGTCCTAATCATGATAGCAAGAGGAAACAATAAAATACATAAATATTATAAAACAACAAATATAATGAATTATTTATGTACATTTATGTAGAATATTTAAAATAACTTACAAACTTTAAAAATATTTAATATGGATTTCAACACATCTGGAAACAAGATAGAATAGTTAGTAAATTATACTGGGGCAATTTCTTATTCATAGAAAAGTAAATAAAATTAGATAAATATATTATATGGAAATAAATTCAAGATAGATTGAAGATGTCACTAGGAAAATGTAGCAGCAAAGTTTTTCTAAAGAAACATAGATAAATTTATTAAATCATATGGTGAACATATTTATTAATATCCCTTGAACTATGAGCCACAAAAGAAAATACTGATAAACTTAATTGCATTAAAACTTGTAAACTTCCATTTATAAAAGATGCCACAAAGTAGAAAGGTAAGTTCATAACTGGGGGTAGATACTTGCAAATGTATAGCACCTCATTCAAAACAATAAAAGACAAAGAGTAAAAATAGGTAAAATATAACACAATTCACAACAGAAGCTGCTGAAATGCTCAATAACATTATAATAATGCACTCAGCTTCACTAATAATCAAAAGTCTTCATACTCAATGATTAACAAATAAGAATATCTGACAATACTAAGTACTGGAGAGTAAATGGGGAAACAAAAATGCTAGATCCATTGTGCCTTGGAATCTCCCAGAAAGTTTTAAAACAAATACTGTTTTAGATCTCATCTCCAGAGATTCTGCTTTGATTGGTGTAGGGCAGGACTTAAACACTGATAATTTTTAAAAGTTTCTTAAGTGATTCTTATCTACAGCTAGAGTTTGAAACTACTGTTCATCATGGTTAATAGTTGAGTAAACTGGTGTGGATTATAAGGTGTTTAGCAACATTTAGTAAAGGGAAGGTGCACAATGCTATAAGCCCAATACTTCTAAGTAACTTCCTCCAAAACATTTTTCTACCTGTGTAAACATATCTATATGAAGGTCACTGTAGCATGGTTATAATGGAAAGACTGCAGGAATAACCCAAATTTCACTCAATAAGAAATGGATAAATCACCTTGAGTTACTTATGCAAAATTTATGCAATTACTTATGAACCAACATAGATATGTCCTCAGAACAATACTGAATTTTACAAAAAGTACAACAGAATATGGATGATGGTTTAGAAACTTTAAATTTCAAATACAGAACAATAATAGAACCATAAATAGATGTAACCACATACACATATATCCATGCCCATGTTCTAGCATAGACACACACAAACACAATGAAAATACAAAATATACACAAGAATGATATATAGAAATTTCAGGATTATATGTAACTATCTTGGAAAAGAAGGGGGAAAGAGAGGGGTAGAGCTTTAACTGTATTTGTAATGAGCTTTATTCTATTTTTCAAGTTATCTGAACTAAAAGTGGCAAAATAGATGTTTAATCTTGATGTTTATAGAAAACTATTATATGATTTTTTTTTGTGCTTGAGTTTTTTTTTCAGTACTGGGGATTGAACCTAGTCTTTACAATGAGCTACAGTCCCCAGCCAATTTTTTAATTTTTATTTTAAGTTATTACATTGCACAGGCTGGGCTTGTACTTGCAATCCTGTTGCCTCAGCCTTCCCAGAGTGCTGAGACATATTTGAGATATTTTATATTAAAATGTTTAAAAAGCAAAAAGAATAATGTGATTGGCATGATTGTAGGGGCATATATTTATTATTTTTAATTATTGCAAAAATAATATTTTTTAAATGTAAGAATTAAGACAGCTTTTAAAAAGTCATTGGGCGTGGCTGCCAGAGGTGAGAACTCTTGTCCTCATTCTGCAACTAATTAGTGAGGTTTCATAAATAATTTTACCACACTGCCTTCCGTTTCCTCATGTGTAAGCTAAGGCAGTTGTTTAATATGATCCATACCCATTCTAGTTTCAAATGTATAGAAATGTAAAGCTGTGAGAGATGATATTTCTGATTTCAAATTTTCTCACTCCTTGGATACCACCTTCAAAAAATATAGTTACTCATCCTTGTTTGTTCTTGAATACAATCATGGTCTATCCCAAATGTAATGCCCCAGGGACACTGAATATGCAATATTTTAATTGGCAGTATAATCAAGGTGATAAATTAACTTAACAATGTTCTCATAATTCAAATTAAGAACAACAGACAAATAAAAAAATCTGTTATTAAACACCAGTGACTTCTGCCCCTACATTTCTTTATTATGTTTTGTCTTTTGGCTTGAGTGCTTGTTTCCAAACTAGCTTAGCACTATTGGTCATCTATTAACTAAAGGTTTTACAACAGTGGATGTCACAGTAAATTTTATCTAAAATACATGTTTCATAGCAGCAAAAATCCAACACAACCCCCACCCCGGGTAATTTGAAAGACTTCATTTCATTCTCTAAGAGTTTTATCTGCTTGTAATGAAAACTTGGCTCAATGCAACAACTAAAACACATTTGCTCACAAATATGATGTTTTCTCCCAAGAACGATGACGTTGTTTTGCAAACAAGAATAATCACCCTCATAATCCTGTAGAAATTGAAGCACAGAAACACATGTTGTGGGACGGTGTCTCGCTTTACAAGGAAGTAAATGCAGAGCAGAGAGAACTGAAGTCCATTTCCTACACACGCAGCCAACACTTGCTGCGAGGGCCAGTTTCTCCGCCCACTCCACCACATCCCAGCCGGCTGCCTCCTCTCTACTGCCAATTTTCTTTGCTATCCTTGAATTAAAAGTAACATGGAAAGGAGCGTAGGTAATCCACAACTTTAGTAGTGAGTCGAATGAAAGAAACAACAGTGACATCACACACAAAAAGGATACAGGACGACAGTGGATGGGAGTGTTTTCGTATCATTTTTGTTTGTCATCCACTCAAATAGGAGAAGAAAGCTGCCTACGTTACCTGTATTGCAGGTAAGGAAGATGTAATGTGATAAGTGTTATAGAATATGTAGTATTACAGCTGGCAAATGATGCCAGTTAATCCTTGTTAGAGGACACCACTGTTGTCGTCATCAGCATCATCATCATCAATTAGTACACGCAACACAGCATTTCAGATTTGTCCAGAGCGCAGGTTTATAAAAGAGCTACTCAAAGAAAAACACTCTCTTTACAGAAAAGCTGCCCAACACTGCAGAGATACCCTGATGACTTTTGAAGTTCAGCAACGCAATTTCCGCTGAGGTAAAAAGCACTCAGAAGGTCCACTTTCAATTAGTAAGTAGATCACTAACTACATAAAGAGGGAAAAAATTAGGAACATTTTCTCAGCTGGTGAAACAGAAGCATGACACATAGGAAAACTCTCCTTCCAGCTTCTCTTTCTTCCTCCTCCTCTTTCTTCTTTTGTGATACTGGGACTTGAGTCCAGGGTCTCACACATGCTAGGCAAGTACTCTACCACCGAGCTACACTCCAGCCCCAAGCTCCCATTCTTCATGCCTCTCCTTTGTAAGGGTAGGATGCCAAGACTGCCAGGGATGATGGGGAGCCAGGACCCATGAGGGGGCGCTGCTGGGACAATACTGCACCCCACAGTAGAAAGTACAAACGCTTAAGCGCAACGAAATCAGAAAGCAGGTGATTCCTCTAAAAGCAACAACCACACTGGATGGCGGAATCCACACTCACATTTTCACAGCTCCCAGATCGCAGTGTCCCATCCTCTAAGGGTGAGCTTGTGGCCTTCTGGCACCAAACCACTGCCACAAATGCTTGCAGAAAGCGGGGGACAGATTCCTGGGGTTCACAACATGCCTTTGTCCTCCAATGATGCCTGGCTGCTATACCACATGTGGGGGAAAATTTAAAGGACATCTATAGATCTGAAGTGATACTACTCTCCTAGGTGAAAATAACAGAGGGCCAGACAGATGATGACCTTTACCTGAAGGGCTCACCAGGAACAAGGCTGGATCCAGGGCCCTTAGCTTTGACATTTGCAGACTAGGGGAAGGTGGCGACAAGAACGCAAGACCCGACTTTCATGGAAGTCGGTTTTACCTATTGATTTTCTTTTGAATATGCCCTTTCATGAGGGTTTGGTGGTGAAGTGGGGTCATGGGATGCAGAAGATGTACAGAGAGGCCGTCCCTATGTTCCTTCTCATCCAGATTCACCAGAGCATATCCAGGTGGCCGTCTCTTTCCTAACTGCTAGGAAGCGAAACACCACCTCTCAGCAGCACTCCCAGGATTCATTACTACCATGTAAGGACTATAGGGCTGACAGGTGGTAGCTGAAGTCAGGAATTGCAGGGGAACAGAACATTCTGGCCACTTCTGGATTCTTCCCTGATGACCTGTTTGCTGTTGAACTACATGCAGCTGGATCAGTATGACAGTTCGAATTCTGAGAGTCTCCAGGAGCCCTGACCCATACACATAGCCATGTCACAACTTGGTAGTGTAACCACTGCAAGGTAAGAGCAGCTGAAATGTTTCAATATTTCAGCACCCTTTCGCCATGCAGCTCCCCGCCCCCAAGTCTGTAGTATGAGTCAGCGGCATTTCCAAAGAGATTCACAAAAGTCATGGCTTTGGCTAATTTCACTCTCTAGATTTATAGGTTCCTCAGCAAATCCAGCTAAATTTACCAGAAAAGTTGGCAGTCCGATTTGCGTGCTGGGGCCACAATGCTGTTTTAGGGCTTGCTTATAGTCCAGTGTAAAATGTTCTTTGTATTATTGGAGGAAATGAGGCAAAAGACAGTTACCTGAAACGTTAATGAAATTAAGTAATTCTTGACATGAAAATATAAACAGGACTCTTAACTACTACCTGCTGAGCAGTGTCAAGAGCAGAAAACTCAGTATCTTATTTTGTAATTAATTTATGGGTTGGCAAATCTTTTTACTTATATTTACAGTTCAACTGATAACTTCATTAAGATTACAAATATGCAAAAAATGATGATTAGAGGATTAAAAGGAAAAGAGAAAAACAAAGTACTTACATGCAGTGATATTTTTAAAGCAATCCTGAAATTCAAGTTAGGCTTTTGTTTAAAAGGAAAGACTGATCTAGCTATAATCTTGTGGACCTCAGGGTCCATTCCATTAATCCACGGGATAGATCTTTGAGAAATCTTCCTTTGGTATTTGTTTCTTCAAATATCCAAATTCTACTAGGAAGTTGCAAAAAAACAAAAGATTGCCCTAGCCAAAGGAGGAAAAAAAAAACAAAAAGCAAAATTAAAATGTAAACAACTAAGAAAAAAAAAAAAACACCCTGCCTAGAACTAGAATTTAATTCAGAAGTGCAACTGTCCCAGCTGTCTCCATCTGAAGGCGGTCTCCTGCGTTCTTGGTGACATTTGTCACCATTCGACCCAGCGCTGTTTCCCAGCCACGGGAGGATGTCTGAAGAGAAATGAACTCATTCTCTGAAGCTGCTCGCAGTAAAGGGAAACAGATGGAGGATTTCCTGCCGAGGACTCCCCACCGAGGCACGAATTCGAGGGGGTGTCGAACTGACTTGTTAAGGGCTCAGTTTTCCGCGCTCAGCAGTATCTGCTTCTCACCGAGCTCACAGGCGCTGCCTCCTGCTAAAGTCAACAACGAGGCTCTGCGCTCGCTCCAGCGACTGAGCTGGCTCGCGGGAGGCAGGTCAACAGTATTTCGAGCTCTCTTTCAACCTTCTCTCACCCTGGGACCAGCTAAGTGTACCCAAGGACGTGTTGCTGGAATGATCTGCTTTTCCCATTCCTTTCCTCCTCGTGTCTTCACGTCTGTCTCCCAGGTTCCTTACCTGGTAGAAGCAGTTCTCAGGTACATGTGCACAGTGAAAATATTCCCCCAAATTATTTAAAAATCTTGTCAATGTTTCCTTCCACCCTTTGTTCCTAAGAGAGAATATTCCAAAGACAGCAAATTTAAAAATACATTATGAAGACACTCAGGAGTATTGTAAAACGTCAAAAGCAGGATTCCACGTAAGTCACTGAGATAAAGGGGCCTCCCACTGATTGGTGTTGCTTACTTTGAAAATCTTAGAAAGAGCTAAGACCTCAAACTCACCTTCAAATGCATTATTTAGGGTTTCTTCCTTCCCCTTTGCCAACAGTGAGGGCACTACCACCTATCAGAGGAATTCTTTCAAAGTTTCTAATAATCCCATAAACAAAATATTAACCATGTATTAATCTCAATTATCCTAACCTATTGTCATAACTCTGTATCCATATTTCGTATTGCAAACTTGTGTTAAATATCCCTTGAGAAATAAGTGCCATGTCATCTTTCTTTCTATGTCACTCTCTTGGCGCAATACTTCATTTTTGGGGGTGCAGATGGTTTCTATAGAGCCAGCTGAGTAAGAGTAAATTATTTAAGGAGGTAAAAATCTGTAGAACTACGGGCCTATCTAGGTGGAGAGGATCAAGAAAACTTTATGTAACTTAATAAAAAATTTTCAAAATTATTGGGAAGGATGTTCTATGTCAGGAGTTTAGAAACGATGATCCATGGGCCAAATTAGGCCCACTTTCTAAATGTATAAACAGAGTTGTTTGTTACATATTGTCTGTAGCTGCTTTTGATGCTACATCAGCAGAGTGGAATCGTTATGACAGAGACGGTATGGTTCACAAAGTCCAAAATATTTATCTGACTCTTTACAGAAACAGCTTGCCATTTGTACAGGACAGAGGGCTACCAGACAATCACCGAATCCTTTAACCTTTTCCTGAGCTGTGTAATCGGAATCGTAACAGCATAACCACGTTTAAGGAGGATGCTTGAATGTCCTCTTACTCCCCCCAGGTAAATGTGGCAAGAGGGCTTTTATGGGGTCTGCAGCAGGGAACTCCAAGCTTCTAGAGGGCAAGATGGTTGGGGTCATAGGCTGGTGGTTGTAGGATGAGGATGTTGGAGGGTGCACATACGCGTTGCTGGGGCGGGGTGGGGTGTGCAGCCCAGGGAAGCAGGACGGAGTACAAAGGTGGAGAAGCACAGGAAAGCCAGCGGCAGGGAAAGAACACTGAGGGCCGGTTACAAATCGGGATGTGAAATCCCCAAGATGAACTGGCAGAAGCAAGATTTTGAGCAAAAAGAAGGATATGGGCCATCTTCTTGCTGGTGACCCCATAGTGTGGCTGAATCACTCCAACTTACCCCTGAACTGGTCAGTTTTAAAACCGAAGGCCACACATTCCTCACTCCCAAGCAATCAGCCGCCTGCCTGGTGGTGGAAGTCAGGCTGATCAGAGACCCCCGGGGTCCAGCAGTGGTGCCGG
Organism: Dasyprocta punctata; assembly: GCA_004363535.1. NCBI lineage: Eukaryota > Metazoa > Chordata > Mammalia > Rodentia > Dasyproctidae > Dasyprocta > Dasyprocta punctata. The sequence continues at coordinate 61,063 of RJWM01004568.1, read as the reverse complement.
GGCTCAGTGCCTGCCGTCGGGGGCAGGAGGGCCACGCCGGGGCCGAGGAGGGCTGGGCCTGCTGCAGAGAGGCAGGGCGCCCGCTCCCGGCGAGCAGGGGCCTGGCTGCGAACGTGCACACTCGGGAACGGGAAGAACACAACCTCAGGACAACCGGGGAACAAGTGTGAGGTCATCTGCACTACTGGACGGTTTCAGCCTGGCCTTTTCACCCCAAAGCCAGCCTGCAGTTTTCCCACAAGAGCTGACCTGTGGGATTTGGTGACTGCCTGTTGCTTTCAAATCTCCGCTATCATGTCCCCGAACTCCAAAGGAATGCTCGATTTTTAAGTGTAATTCCTCTTACCTACCTCGGGGATGAGCCCGGGCCCCCTGAATGGAGCTAGCTTTTCCTTCCTCAATCTGTCAGCACACCATCCATCACTGAGTATCTCCTGAGCTCCTGCCATGTGCCGGGTACTGTGCTGAGCGTGGGGCGATGGATGGAGTCAGGCAAGATCTCTGACCTTACGGACAGGAAACAGAAACACACAAACTTGCACACAGGATACTTTCAGATTGTGGTAAGACCGTGCAGAAAAAAAGGCAAAGTGAGACGACCCCGCGCAGGCCTGAAGTGAGGATGCTATCTTGGGTCGAGGTCAGGGAGAAGGGGCCTGAGAGTGTGACATCTGATCTGAGTCCTGGAGCTGAGGCCTGAGCTGTGTGGTCAATCAGAAGAGTTTAAATTTAGTGGCAGAGGTAGAAAAGGACTTGGCGTGTCCCAAAGAGCAGGAAGGATTTTGATAAGGAGATTGCGGAGGGTGGGTGATAGGCAGAGGCCAGATGGTGTGTGGTCTTGTCAGGAATAATGAGGTGCTCTGGAGTTTTTCCAAGAACAAAGCAAAACCATGGAAAAGATCTGGGCGAGGGAATGTGCATGATTGGGTGAATGTTTGTCTCTAGCCCCGCTGCTGAGACTACAATGGCGGCAGATGTGAGAGGGGACGAGGAGTTCAGCTGAGAGACGGGTGTAGGGAAGAAAATGCTGTCTGAAGGGACAGAATGGTTTTGAGTTGTATCGTAGAGATATGGAAACTGGGTTCCCTAAATGATAACTTGAACAGTTAGTTGTTTATTTTGTTGATTTTTAATTTTCACCCACATGAGGGAAATCCAGAGGGCAGGGACCTCGTTTTCCTCGGCCACACCCTGCCCCAAGCAGAGAATGGTGCACTCGATGCCGTGGCTGTGGGTTAGGGATGGCGAGTGGGCAGCTGTGGGTCTCCCCGAGAGAAGGAAACACACTGCTTTACAAAAGGTTAGCTATGCTTCTAGGATTTGGACACTTGGGTGATCACTGGACATGTTCTCTAGCTCCTTCTAGAGAGTTCTTCCCTCATGACAGAGTCTGGGCAGCCCAAAATGGTATTCCTCAGACTCTCTTGCAGCCAAGGCCCAGTCATCGTACAGATTCTCACGGACTTGAGCCTGGCATTGGCGTATGTGGGGAGAGGGTCAGTATGAAACACATCCGTCTTGCCAGCTGAGACAGCAGGCTGCCTGGACTCTGCAGCCAAGAGCTGGGACTGGCTGCACGTCACGGAGCCCTGTGTAGAGGTCCTACACTGGATTGAATGCTCTCCACTCACTGTCTTGATCCTTAAGTTTGAAAAAGACTCTACGTTTGTATTCTGCATGGGGGCACACAGATTACGTAGCCAGTCCTGCCAACAGCTCTGGTATCAGATCCTTCACTTTAGAGGAACCTAGGCCCCTGCTGGCAAAGGCCTTAGGGAGGCAGTGGACTCCAGGTGCCTGGGTTTTCCATAGGCAGCAAGAGGGGGCAATTGCTGGCCAGGGGCTTCCTGGTCTTGTCTTCTGGTCTTGACTGGGGGCTCGTTTCCTTGTGGGCCAGCTCTGCTCAGGGATCTCTCTACCTCCCCTCCCTGCCTTCCCTCTTCGCCCCTCTTTCCCTTCCCCTTTCTTTGTTCCCCCATCTATCCTTCTTTGGGGTGGCAGGCTCTCCGTTGATATCCTGACCTAGCCTTTCTAGCGGTGTTGTAAGATTTCCTTTCTCCTGAGAATAGATCGGATGCAGCTATCCTCATACTCATTGTGAATCTCAGTCACTCTTCTGGGACAAGTGGCTTCCCTGAAGGGTCTTCTACTGCTTTGTCCTCAGACTATGCTGTTGAGGAGGTGGAATTTATTGGCACTGTTTAGATTCCATTGTGCTAGACTTGATCCTCAGTAGGTGAAGAACCGGAACTGTTGCTGACTAGGGGAAATTTGGACATGTTCGTTACAACCTTCAATTATGAAGATGCATTTTCGTTCCTGACGGTTGATTTCCCACCGGAGTACCTAAGAGCCTTAGTCTGTCTCCAGTCCCACCCTGCATGAGCATGTGACAGACAGGATGCGAGCAGGCTCTGTTTAGGTGTACCCGTCAAACTGGCTGTCCTAGTAAGTAACCACTAACACAGCAACAGGAATTCACTGTCCCAGCTCTGGAAGGCAAATATTCAAATCTGAGGTGTAGCAGGGTTAGTTACTCGCTGGGACCGGGGAGAATTCATTCATTGCCACTCTCCTAGCTTCTGGCGGTTACTTGGAAGTCCTGGAGTTCCTGGGCATTCCTCACTCTAATCGCTGCCTCCTGCATCCACACAGTCAGTTCTCCTGTGTCTCTCTGTGCTTCTTCTCTTCTCTTAAGGAAAAGTCACTGGATTTAGGTCCAGTCCTAATGAACATGGCCTCTTCAGAGCTTAATGACACCACAAAGGCTCAGCTTCCCAGTAAGATCACACAATACAGTTCTGGGTGGACTTTCTATTAGGGGTAGGGGTGGGGCAAGGATACTACTGAACCCACTACCCCGGGGCATACACTTGAGCCTAGAGAACAAATAAAGCCATCTGCTTCCCATAGAAGTCACACATCTTGGCCTCATGACTGTCCGCGCCTGGCCAGCCGAACCAACCAGTCAGACCCATGAGATTAGAAAAACTTAGCAGTGACTCCATGATCATGGGAGAAAGCGAAGCTAGTTACACTTTGCTTTCCCTTCAAATATACCCCACTGTTCACAATACTCCTACTTACACACTGGACATTTTATTTTTTTCTGATGCTTTTATTTTCAGAAAATCTTAAAAGTTACAGGATAATGTCTATAATTAACTTGAGATAAAGATGAATACAAACTACCTCGACGTGTTTTTTTTTTTTTTTTTCATGAATACACCATTTTGATTTTGTTCTGCTACAGAAACTGATGTAGTTCTATCAGCAAAATGTAAGTGTTTGTGTAGGGGAGAAAAAGTTCAGGCAAAGTCATTGAAACTAACATGACTTAATTCATCCACCGTAAGGACTTTTTATGTTTCACAAATCAAAAAATAATTTAAGCTATTTTAGATACTTTTTTCAGTTCAATGAGATCTAAATCCTTAAAGCTGAAGAAGCAAATATTTTTCCTCCAAAAAATGAACACCTAAAATGACACTAAAAAATATAGCCTTAGGATGGAGATATCTTTTTTTATGAGCACAGAAGAAAAGATTACATTATCTAGCTAGACAAAAAGCCATTCTATCAGAATTCTTTTATCGTCTTTTCACTATTCATATCTTGCTGTGAGAGAATTATATTTATTAGGCACTATTGAAGCTATTCATTCCCTTTTTATTCCAATAATTAAACTGTACCACAATCAGCTGGGTTACCCATAGCCAATTTTTGGAAGATTGATACAGGTTGATTGTTTTTGCTCATATTTGGCTTCTGCATGATAATGTGACAGCAATAAAGTTTATATTCTCATAATGTGTAAGAACTGTATTTTGTACCAAATAGCTAGCATCAAAAATAACTACCAGTATAAACAAACTATACACACAATCATTCGGTGCACCCATTAAGGTGTCAGTAAAAATATTAATACAATGCCCTCTGTAAATGAAATCTGAATATTCAGCTTATAAGAATGCATAAGAAAATATTACTAAAATGTGTCCTGTCTCAAAAAATAATTTAAAAATAGATTTTAGTAGTCAGCTATCAAATCACCTTATTTGTAATATACATTTTGTGGAAACCAAAACTTACTTTGCTTTAGCTTAAGCATTTATCTCCATATAACTTAAAAGTCCAAATTTACAATGCAAAAACATTACTGGCATAATGGGCACTTAAAACCTATGTCATTTTGCTACTTGGCAACATTTCACAATTACTAATAAGTCATTTCTCAAAACTTTGTTATAAAAGTTTATAATCCATTTGCTGTAGGTGGAGAAATTAAGAAACATTATTTTGAGAATTTTTTTTTTTTATGCCCACAGAATCAGGATTATAGAAGAAGATTATTGGCCAGGATCTTGTATAAATATGTTTCAATCTCATATATTTCTCTTCTGTAATCATATAGTTGCAAAAGTTTATTATACCATTGAAGGAATGCCAAATATCTTAAATTTGTATGTTTTTATTGTTCAATTACAGCAATTATTAATAGTGCACGCGCAATTTTGAAAAAAAGATCTTCATATTCTCACTACATTTTGGATCTTCAAGAGCATTAAATATAATCACAAATTAGACTCCTTAATAAGTCAATCATGTGGATAAGGGCTATCTTCCAACATCTATCCATATGGATATTTCACTTTCCTATGACTGATACAAAAATACAATTAGTTTGATTTCAGATGGAGTTAGAGTTTAACAGACTTTACCAACATTGAAAAGGTGAAGTAAGAATCACAATGCTTTCATATAAATTCAAGTAAAACTCTTCCAAAGTCTAATTCTTATCCACAGTTGTGGCAGAGCCATTTGGCATTTGATGGCCATACGAAAAAACAAAACAAAACAAAACATTCTTTGGGAAAAAACCCCTCAAGACTTCCGGGAAGACGGTGGAGCAGTAGGATGCAGGGAAAACAGCCTCTCTGAGAGACACCATCTAGACGGGGGAACACACCATCTTGAGGAAGACAAAAAGGAGGGAGAGGGGTTCCTTGGACCCAGGAAGAGCCTGAAGTCTGAATTGAACCCACAGAGAGAGCAAAAAGAAAAAATTCAATTAAGAAGAAGGTGGTAGCTGGCAGAGCCTTCACCTGGAGCCGGACTCACTGAGTGGGGAGAGCTGTTGGAGCCCTGCGGTGCACAGTCGCAGTGTTGGTGGCGGCTGGCGACCCTGGGGCCCTTGGAACCATTCACCGGTAGAGGAGAGCGGCGGGCGCAGAGGGCTGTGCTGGCTGGTGGTGAGTGCGGAGGGCTTGGTCCTCCTGCAGGAGAGCGATTAGCCGAAGCCGTTCCTGAGTTGGGCCAGATATGCCTGGGGCTAAAACTGTTCCTGGCTTCCCCCATCAGTTCCTAGCTGGGCGCAGGCCCGCAGAGACTGCCTGGATGGCTGCGAGCCCGAGGAGGCCGCTCTCAGGGTGGGCCTGCTAAGGTTGTCTACTACTCCGTCCACAAATAGTTGCTGGCTTGCGGAGATACAGTGCCACGATTTGGGTTGCTGTCTCCACAGGCTGCTTGCCAGTGAATCCAGAGAGAACCCCGGAAGTGGATTTTTTTTTTTTTTTTTTTTTAGTGTGAGTGTGGTTTCTGCCGACCTTTTGGGTCTGGTCTTGTTCTGTTCTCTTTTCTGTCTCTTTTGGCTTTCTTTTCCCTCAGTCTTCTGTAGTGGTTTTCCTGAATTGGTGGACCCGTCTTTGTTCTCCAACCTACCTGCAGTCTCTTTTCCCTTTTCCCACTTTTCTGCTTTTTCTTAAATTCATTTTGGGTCCTCACCCTTGGGGACAGAGTTGACATTTTGTGAACCTAAGTATTGTATATGATTGTTTTGCATCCTGTTGTATGGATATAAATTCAGTTTATATGGTTGGGGGTTGTAAATCAGGGGTTGGATCAGTTTACTGTTTTGTTGGCTGTGTTTGGGGCTGTGGATGCCACTGTAGCCAGAAATGACTCGACTGAACTGGATAGCTATTGGCCTTGCTGGTCCAGGATAGGGATTGACTGGGGGTCGCAGAGAGAGCTGGGGCAAGGTGCCAAAGAACTAGGGACTGGGCTAGGCGAGCAGTGGTTTCTCATCCCTGACAAACTGAGGAGGTGGGATTTTCCAATGGACTCGGAGCCCAGGAACCAGTTACACCTGGAAGATATCTCCGGGAAGTGCTCATCATATCTCCGGGAAGTCCTTAATACCACCATTAAAGTAACCCACTGCATGCAACTAACAGGTATCACTTTAGGAATTAAACTAAAAAAGAAAAGAAGTGAGAAGACACTTAAACAGGTCACAACCCCAGACACCCAGTCCACCAAAAGCAAACCCAGGGGGCAATGAGGCTGGAAAATCCGAAAGCACCCTACAAGGTTTCTTAGAAGTGGTAACAAAGCAGTTGAATGAGGCTTTGGAAAAAATGAAATCAGAAATAATCTCTCAAATAACCACAGAGATTACCAAAATATACACCATGCTTAGTGATGTTAGGGCAGATACAGACAAAAAAAATAAACAAGCTTCAGCAAATTATGGAAGGACAACATAGGAAGCAAATGGATTCCATAAAGCGGATTCAAGTAGATATCCAGGAGAATAGAGACTCTATTGAAAGTATTCAAAGCAGATTAAGCCAATGTGAGGACAGGATCTCAAATATTGAAGACAGGCTTGCAGTTAGTGACCAGGAAAAGAAATATTCTTCAAAACTAGCAAGGGATCGTGAGATATTAATCCAGCAGTTGCTTGACGAGACAAAGAAAAATAACCTAAGATTAACTGGAGTCAGTGAACAAGCAGGAGATACTACAAATGACATTAAAAACATCCTTACAGACATTGTGTTAGAAAATTTTCCTGGTAGAGAAGGAGAATTTGACATACAAATAAGTGAGGCTTGTAGAACTCCAATTAGCAATGATAAAAAAAATCTTCTTCCAGGCATATCAGAGTCAAGATTCCAGAAATTCAACACAAGAATAAAATTTTAAAAACTTTTAGGGAAAAGAAACAAATCACATATAAAGGAAAGCCCATCAGAATCACAGTGGACTTCTCAGCACAAGCTGTCAAGTCAAGGAGAGCTTGGAGTGAAGCACTCCAAGTTCTAGAAGAAAACAACTTTCAACCCAGATTGATGTATCCTGCAAAACTATCTTTCAAAATAGAGGGAGAAACAAAATACTTCCATGAAAAGGAACAGTTGAGGAAATTCATGACCATTAAACCAGCACTCCAAAATATTTTGAAGCACATTTTCGAAAGGGATGATAAATACTACAGCTCCACGAACTCCAATAGAAGGAATCCACCAGGAAAAAAGAAAACAAGATGATAAAAGTAAGTCAATAGGTATCAGTTTTAACCATCAATGTTAATGGTCTTAATTCATTAGTTAAAAGACACAGACTGGCAGAATGGATCAAGAAGCAAGATCTAACAATATGCTGTATACAAGAAGCACATCTAATTCAAAAAGATACTCACACACTGAAAGTTAAAGGATGGAAAACAATACTCCACGCAACAGGAGTCCAGAAAAAAGCAGAGGTAGCTATTCTATTTGCAGATAAAGTTAATTTTAAGTCATGACTGACTAAGAGAGACAAAGAAGGTCATTATATATTGGTAAGGGAACAATCTAAGAGGAAGAGATAATAATGCAACAAATACTAGTCCACCCAGTTGTATAAAACAATTATTAATCGACATGAAAAATCAAGTAAGCCTTAAAGAACTGTACTGGGAGACCTCAATACATTGCTGTCACAAAAAGACAGGTGTGGCGTTCTTTGGATTCTCTGGGTAGAGTATCATGTCATCTGAAACAAAATTTATGTATATAAAAAATTAGTTGTCACAGTCAGAGAAAAAGAATTTTGAGTAAAATGTAATTTTTTCAGGGTCACCTTCAGATTTTATTTTTAATATGAAATGTTCATTTGAAAACAACTGTGTTAACAATTAGTTAGATAATGTTTCGTGTCTGTATTTTTTGTCTTAAATAATTTTTGGGAATGTCCAATATGCTGGTGATTGTTGCTGTTTTGTTGGCTGGGGTGAAATTGTTATGTTTTGATTTCTTGTTTTCCTTTTGTTTAAAATAAAAAAAAAAAGAAAAAGAAAAAACCCTCAAAACAAAGCATGACTTAACACTAAGAGTGAAGTAGAATTTTATTTCAAATTTCAGTGATTCCAAATCAGTCTCAAACCAAATCCTTCATTATAGCTACACAGTCCTTCCTGTCTCTTTTATATCCCCTACATCAAACATTTACTTTCTATTCTGGTTCTTTTATAATTTGTTCTCAGGTGATCTCTACTTTCATCATTCTCCCTTTTAAATTTGAGCACCCCCCCCACCCCGCTTAGCAATGTCTTCCATTTTCTCCTGGATTTCTGTTGATTTCACATGCCCATTAACTTACTATCTACATCATCCTCCCTTGGTTTCCTCCAGCAAAGTTAATCCACATAGAAAATTACTGACAGATGGTAAGAGCTATGCAAAGATCATAAACTGATAGATCAATGTAAATATTACTCAGTAACATATTCAGCAAACTCAAATATGTTAAACAGAGAACACAATCCAACTGAAAAGATAATAAAATTAACTACACAGGACAAGATATTATAATTGGAAAAAAGGCAACTGGGAACACAGATAAAGGAGTCCCTTTCCATCTGTGGTATTAAATAATTAAGCATACATGATGGCATTTTTTTGCTCATTTTTATTGTTACTCATGGCACTGACTCCATCTCTCAGATCATCCCTGAAAAGTGTGACAAAGTGAAATGCTAGCTACAAAAAAAAAAAAAAAAAGCTTGAAAAAGTGAAATTCTTGCTTTCTCATTTTCCATCACTCATCACTAGATGTTATATAGGTTTCCATCTACTTTCCAAGTAGGGTCATATTTAGAGCTTGGAGAGTTTGAATACATTTATTTAGGAAAATTTGGAGACATGGTAATAACTGCTTCTGGAAGGTTCAACTATGTTACCTCTTTTTTTTTTCTCTTAGTCCATTAATTTTATCATTCTCTAAGAAAATAAATTGAGTGAGTCAAACATCATTTCTGCTCTTCATTTTTCAAATCTTTAGTTGGCTTGAAGATTTCATTTTTTAAAAAAAATATTTGTTCAACTATTTTACATTGGATCTAAGCTGAAGATTCTGGGCTGTAAGTTCTAAGATGTACTTCGCTAACATCTTTAAAAACTAAAAGTACTAAGTCTTTCTTTTCCCTCCAGCGCTTATGTATCATCCAAGTATAGCATGCTTTTTAACCTTAAGAACCCTCATCACTGAAATTTTAGTTAATAATTTATGTATCAGGCACTCTTATCTGTTTTTGCCTCTGAAATATTCCTGGCTGTGAGGTAATCCTAGCATTTCTGTCTTTGCCTCAATCAGGGTTAGTATTTGTCTGATATGTGATTTCCTTCTGTTACAAACAATCTCTATGGTTATAAGTCGCTCACAATTAACAGATGACTAAAACAACCTGCCTTACAATGAGAGGGCAAATAAGACATGCACAGGCTTCCAGAGCCTTCCAGGCTGCTGCTTCTCTCTCCTCTGTCTGGACAGGGGATACTGTGGGTGCTGTGCCCTTCTTCCAGACTGACTTCCGGGCAACCCTGCTCCACACCTATTAGTTCATAGAGTAATGTGATCAAACCATTAGTTTTTTTCATTTACTCTTTCTTTCTCACTTTATCGTCCCACAACTAAATAATAGTCCATCTTGCAACTATGCAACACTCTGTATTCCTTGTGTGTGCATGAGAGCCTTTTGAGATGAAAAAGATTCTAGCAGATTGTTGACAATTGTTCAGAGATTTGATGTGGCAAAACATTAACCCTTAAGATGTATTAGTCAAGATTGGTGATGGAATTGTTGGAGACCTTGCAAGAGCATTTGGTTCTATCCTCCATATTCAGGCAGAAAACATAGGCAAACTAATAAGAGAAAGTTGAAATATACTGTGATAATCACCTGACAGAATAGTTAGTAAGAGAAAGTGGGACAAGTTGGGACACACAGTGACAGACTTATTTCCTGCCATATTATTTAGCCACAGGTAATTGAGATTTGCTACTCCCATGACTGCAACATAAACACACAAAGGTTTTATTATGCCGTATAAAAGTCAGCTCATAAGCGGTTACAGATTGAATGGGTGATCCACTTCACCAGGGACCAAGTGACCTTTTATCTTCACAATCTGATATGGGGAATGGGCTTCCAGTTTCCAAATCACCTTTAGGACCAAAGTGGCTACAGCACCACCCATTAAATCTGCATTCTATACAGGAAGAAGGAGAAAGAGAGGAAGCCCTTACATCCTCTTTTTAAAGATATTTTACTGAAGTCCTTAAAACTGACCGCTTACATCTCATCATTTAACCTATAGTCACATGGTCACACCAAATGGTAAGGGAGCCTAGAAAACACAGTCAGATGTCACTGGGGCCCAGCCAAGAATCAGGTTTCTGTCACCAAGGGCGCAAATGCAATGGTACACACTTAACTGTATCTGCTGCCTCCTGTACGGGGAGAGACTAACAGCTATGAGTTGCCGCCATCTGATGGGTGACAAGATGCAAAAACTACTGCATGAAGCTCCCCGCCATCACAATATTCCCTGTGCCTAGGGCTGACCTCCAGCTCCCCGATGGCTCTAACTCTTCCTCCAGGTCTCAGTCCCTCAGCTTTCCTGGGAAGCCTTCCCTGCCTGGGTTGGGTCTCTTTCCACACGGCAGAGCCCCTGCAGGAACTTTCCACGTGCACCGTGCCACACGGATCTGGCTGCAGAAAGCCTGGGGAAGGCAGGACCTGGTCCTACCGTTTGTTATCTACCATTATGTCTGAGAAAGCACCTGGGATGCAGTAGGTATTACTGAGAAATTAACTACACGACTTTGCACAGGGACAAAGCAGCCCTGCAGGGGACCCGCTCTGCTCAGAGAGAGGGGGCAGAAGTGCAGCCCCTGCAGGCACAGAGATCAGGGCCCTGAAGTATAAGGAGTGTCAGCGCTGGATGGGAATGGATATTTCCAGTCTCGGACAAAGCAAAAGGAACAGGAATCTTATCTCTGCCTGGCCCACCTCAGCGCTCTTAGGGCTCTCGTCCTCCTGACAGGTGGGCGTGGAGAAGCTGCCGCCTTTGCCACACCAGCGCCTCCTGCTGTATCGCTGGCTCCACTGACCTTTCTTCTGGACTCGCGTGGGGCTGACCTCTGCGGCGCAGCCTCCCTATTTTGGCAGTCTACTTGCTTAGTGTGCGTTCGGACTTGGTGTTTTATACTGTCCAGATTTTCCCTGATTCTCTTTTTCTAGGACTATATCTGCAATCTTCCCTTGCTTTTCCCCTTCTCCCGCTAATGAGCTTCTGAATCTTTACACAAATCCAAACCTAGGACTTCAGAGGTGTATTTAATTTTTTTGGTCATGTATATCTGTATTTGCATAAAATAAAATAAAATAAATTATGGACAAGTATCAGCCTGCGATGCACATTTGGTTCTTGTCAACGTTTTCTTCAGGGTACTGCCCCCCCCCCCGCCAATTCTAAATACAAAGTGACTCTGAGTACTTAAGCAGAAGGCTCTGAAGGGAGCCTTCTTGATTATTCCAGACAAGATTTGCAGTGGGTAAAACTATATATTTAGTCAGCCTAACAAAGTGTCACTTTACCAATTGTTAAAAACCAATCTTTATCATTTTTCTCTCTGAATAGAGAGACATTTTAAAAAATACTCTTTGTTTTTCACAGCAAAGTTAGGATCACAGCAAAACTGAACAGGAAGTACAGAACTGCCCTAAGCTCCCTCCCCAGCCCTGCCCACCAATGACATTCGAATCACAGTGGTGCACTTATTGTATTCAATGACCGCACAGCAACACATCATCACCTGAAGTCCACAGTGTATGTCAGGTTCTCTCTTGGTGTTTTACATCCTATTGTTTTGACAAACGTATGTATCCATCATTACAGAAGAGTTTCACTGCCTGTAAATCCTCTGTGCTTAGCCTACAAATCCCATCTTCCAGCCTCTACAACCACGAATCTATTTTACTCCCTCTCTAGTTCCATCATTTCAAGAACATCATTCATGGTTGGTGTGGTGGCCCATCCCTCGGGAGGCTAAAGTAGGAGGACAGCCAGGAATTCGAGGCCAGCCTGGACTACACGGCAAGTTCAAGGCCAGCCAGACCTACACAGCAAGACCCTGTATCAAAAAACAAAAAACAAAACAAACAACGAAAAGCCCCCAACCAAACAAACTGAAAACAAAGAATGTCATTCACGTGTGGATACATATATATATATACATATATATATATATCCATACAGAATATAATCTTTTGCAGGTTGGTTTCTTTCACTTATTAATATGTTTCTTCCATGCCTTTTCAAGGCTTGATAGCTCATTTCTTTTTTTTTTTTCCTTTGGTACTAGGGACCAAACTCATGACCTTGCACTTACCAGGCAAGCGCTTCAGCCACTGAGCTAAATCCCCAGCCCTATAGCTCATTTCTTTTCAGTGCGGTAGTCCATTTTCTGGATGTTTCACAGTTTTTCATTTACCTACTGAAGGATATCTTAACTGCTTTCAAATTTTACCAATTCTGAATAAATCTGCTGCAAATACCCAAGGGCAGGATTCTGTGTAGACAGAGTTCACCTCTTTTTGGTAAATACCAAGAAGCATGACTGTCGAGTCGCACGAGAAGGGTGCTGCATTTGTAAGAAGTTCCCTGACCCTTCCCAAGTGGCGCAGCCAAGCGTGCCGCCCCGTTGTGCGTTCCCGTGGTAATGCACAGGAGCTCCTGGGCTCTGCATCCTCGCAGGGGCTCGGGCTCTGCGTACCCGGGCTGTCGCGTTGTAGTTTTACTTTGTGTTTCTCTGATGTATACGCCGCACAGCACCTTTCAAGTGCTTACTTGTCATCCACCTATTTTCGTTGGAGAGGTGGTTATTAAGGCCCACTTTTAATTGGGTTGTTTGTTTTCTTATTGTTGAGTACGAAGTGCTATCTATATGTTTATCAAATGCGCCTTTCACAAATATCTCCTCCCAGACTGTGGCAATATCTTCTCAGTCTTTTGACAGGGTGTTGTGAAGAACAGCAATTTTTAATGAAGTCCTGTTTATCAATTATTTCTTTCATGGATTATGGTTTTTGTGTTGTATCTAGTAAGCTATTACCATACTCCAGCTCATCTAGGTTTTCTTCTTTATTACTTCAAGGATTTATATTACCTTGGGTTGTATAGTAAGGCCTATGAATTCCAGTTAATTTTTGTGAAGCCTGTAAGGTCTGTGTCCAGATTCATTTTGTTGTTGTTGACATTGTTCTTCATCTGTGTTTCTTTTTTCTGATGTAGGGAATGGAATCCAGGACCTTGGGCATGCTAGGCACAATTTCTACCACAGAGCTATGCTACCAGCCCACAAGCAGTAGTGTTTGAAAATACTATCTTCCTCATTTTATCACCTTTGCTCCTTTATCAAGAATCAATTGACTATATTTGTGTCTGTTGGGAGGGGGTGTCTCTTTCTACTGATGTGTGTATTGTTTCACCAGTTCCACATTATCTTGATCATTGTCATCTTATTTTTTTAAAATAATATGTTAGGTATTCTGGATACTTTGCCTTTACACATAAACCCTATAATCAGTTTGTTGATATCCACAAAGCAGTTTGCTGGAATTTGACTGAAATTACAGATGAAGTCAGCAGGAACTGACTTTTAGATAATATGGTACCTTTCTATCCATGAACATTTATTGAGTTCTTCTTAGAGCTTTTATCAGAGCTTTGGAGTGTTTCTCATATTGATTTTATATGTGGTTTGTTATCTCATTACCCAAGTAGTTCAAACTTTTGGTACCAATATTAGATTTTGGTATTACAATTTAAATTTCAAATTTTCCTGTATACCACCAAATTTTCCTGTATACCATCAAATTTTCCTGTAAGTATACAGGAAAGCAACTGACTCATACATTCACCCCTTCTATCTTGCAATCTTGTTATAATTGCTTTATAGTTCTATTTTTTTCCTATCAGTTCCTTCAGAATTTTTACAGAGAGAATCATGCCATCTACAAACAACGAGTTTTACTTCTTCCGTCCCAATCTGTATACCTGTGGATGATTTTTTTATTGTAATACAATTCACATATGAGAGGTGATGAACGTATGTGGTAAATTAAACTTGAAATACATATTACGGTAAAAGTCACATTGCTATTACTCCCCCTTAAGATGTCTCCCTGGCTTCAAATACACACGTCCCATTTTTCTTGCCAGTCTCTAAAGCAGTTCTGGAGGTCTTTCCTGTCTTTACAAGATGTGACCAAAAATATGGTGAGTACTGCTACAACTTACTATTCAGCTTAAAGACAAGCTTGTGAAAATGTAGTGCGCCCCCGTCCACCTTATACACTGGATCTGGCACTGTGTGACTTCCGGTACTTTCCCAAAATCAAAATGACCATGAAATGACAACACAACTAAAGACATTCACAAAAGGGGACTTCCAGAATTGCTTTGGAAAATGCCAAGAATGATGTAATTTGAGGAGGATTAAAGTAAATGTGTCTTTTATTAGTTGCTTCTTTAAAAAATTAAACATTCATAGCATTTTTCTGTGATAGCTCAGGCTGCAAAGCTGGGCCTTTTAAAAATCCATACTTCAGTGGGTTTCACTACATCCACACAATTGTGCAACCATCACCACTATTTAATTTCAGTCCATTTTTGTCACCCCTTAAAAAAAATCCCAAACCTATTTATCATCACTTTTGATTCTCTACCTCCTAGATATGTCACATCTTATACCAAGATTCCAACATCCATGACAAGTAAACTACTGTTAGAAAATTTTAGAGTACAGAAGAAAAAAGGAAAATAAAAATGTAAGTAAAAGTATAACATGATAAGTAAAAGTATATGACCAATTTGCCAGGGAAAAATACAAGGCTAAAAATTATGAAATTGTCATTTTTATCAAAAATGACCTAAGGATTGCAATTTCATTTGGTTTAATCTAACATTTGCATCACTGAATTTCTTTAGACTGCTTTGATGAACACAGCCTTCCATTTAACTTATAATCAACTCCCTAGTAACACGAATATACAAGCAAAGCATGAATAAATGGAACTTGCACAAAAGTTCACATTCGTAACTTTGAGTTAAGTATCCACTCTACAAGAATGAGTGTCCTGGATGGGTTCTAAGCATGACCAGAAAGGGGACCCAAATACTTTAATTCCAATTTTTTTATTTCATAGTATTTGAGCTTGCTAGATAATTTCATGAATAATTTCTAAACCTATTACACCATTCCATTAATAGCTACTAGAGGAAATAACATGGAACTTAGGCCAATGCTGTGCCCTACTAATTAGTGTCTCAGGTGTGCCATCAGCTGGATTTCTGCAATAAAACATACTGTTAACACAGGTGCTTGGTTATCACCAAGCTAGGGCTATATTTTGAACATAATTCTTTCTGTGATTTGATGGAATATATTATAGTTTGTTTTAGTTCTTTTGAACAATAGTAACATGTAGTACATTTCTTTCTTTGAAAAAGAAAAAAACAAAAAGTTTATAGAATGTGTGTTAGCAAGGGTATAGTTTTCAACAAAGCAATGGTGAAATCTCTGCTACTGTTCATTTACCCCAGGTCCCCTGGACATAATCTTTACCCATGTTTTTTAATAACAGGGTTTTATAGCTAATTTTTCTTTTCCTAGCCAACTCTATGAAGAAACTGTCAAAAGCAAAACACAAATTTCCCTGAAACTGACATAAAAAGAGAAAAAAGAAACAAAACATGTCAAATAATTTAGACCTAAATAAAATCCCATTAACATTAGAAATACATCCTTTTAATGACAATTTACAGACTTGCAAAATACTTTGGAAAGGGAAGAGTTAATAATGTTTCTTTTTTTATTTTAAAAAAGCAAAACAGAAAAAAAGGTAGAAGTAATACAGAATTAAAAAAAACAGTAACTAATCAATGCTAGTCAATATATTACATATTGTTATCTTAGAAGTAGTTACGAGATCCAGGCATAAAAAATGATCAGAAAATCAAACAATGACAACACAAACTATTCTTTCTGATGAACTAACAGAGAATTAGTCATATAGTTATCTATCTTGCATACTTATATATACATACAGTTATATGTGTCTATCTACAAACATATAATCTTTTCCTTTCTTCCATTTCTCCTTTTCCCATCCCGGCTGTTCTTTAATGTTGAGCACTTTCTTTCCCTTTCCTTATTACAATATCTATTGTACATTTTGGATCTTAATACTCTTTCAGTTTTTTTTTAAATTGCTATTTATTTTTTACACTAGGGAGACAATACGATATTTACAAATGTGAGTCTGATTTATTTCACTTATGAGTATAGTCTCAAGTTGCCTCCATTTACCTATAAAAGCCTCCATTTACCTATAAAAGATCATCCTTTTTTATAGCTGAGTAATATTCCATTGTACAAAGATACCACATCTTTTTCATCCATTCTGTGGTTGATGGGCATTTGGTTGTTTCCAAGATTTAGCTATTACAAATTGTGCTGCTATAAACATGGGTGCACATATATTGCTGTGACATGACACTTTCAATTTTTCTGGGAAAATACCCAGAAGGGGAATAGCTGTATTGAAAGGGATTTCCAATCCTAGTTTTTTGAGGAATCTCCACACTGATTTCCACAGTGGCCGTACCAGTCTATACTCCCACCAACAGTGGAGAAGGGTTCCTTTTCCCCACAGACGCACTTGGGGAAGAGACTATTGTGATCCAGCGATGTTCATTTATGATGGTTTGGTCATCATTATTTTGTGATAATTTTCAGCCCCAAAATATTGCCTGTATTTAGAGGAGACTGATCCCCGCCTCATTTTGAGTGCGCCATCACTGTCTCCCAGTCTTAGCAGCAAGAACCACAGAGACACCCCTTAATCTCAGTGAACTACACGTGCACCCTGCTGTGCTCAGACACCGTTGACCAAGTAGAGTAACAACTTCAGGTTTCTTTCCAATCTAGCGATCATCATAGCAGCCTCAGACCCCCTGTATCACGGTGGGATGATAAAAAATAAAACTCTAAAAGATTTGAAGACCCCTGAAATAAGAAACAAAGATTGCAGGTTGAGTGCTATAGTGAGGAAGAAAGGGAGCGGAGGAGGAGGAGGAGGACTAAAAGAGGTGTCCTAGGAGTGCAGAGAGAATCAGCAGCAGCTTACGCCCCCTCTTCAGGGGGTTGGCTGGGAGGGAAATAAAACACAAGAAAATCAAATCAAGTCTCCCCTCTGAGGCAGGTGAAGGGAGGCGATGGTGGAGGTGGGAGTAACCACCTCAGTGGCAGAACCAGCTAACTCCCACCTCCCGGAGTGGGACAAAGGGCTTCTCCTTCTTCCTCCTGTGAGCTGGGAAGTAGGTGGGCGAGAGTCATAAGCAGGACTCAGGGGCAGCCGTGCGGCTCTGCTTGCGGTTTTGCTTACAGGAATAGAAAAAGCGAGAAGACTAAAGTAGGCATGGTCTCAAGTCCCTTCTAACATGAGCCCAAAGAGTCAAGTTGAAATATTCTTTTCCAGGGTATTTGCCTCTCTTACACACGCACGCACACGTGTGCGCACACACACACGCACACACACACATGCACCTCATACACAGGAAGAGATAGAGATAGAGATAGAGAGAGAAAGAGAGAGAGAGAGATGAGAATCTGATGCTGCTTTCTATCAGACAGGCAAATAGTCTGGGATCTGAGCAAAGACTGTGACCCCATGTGGCTCACTTTAAACCCACTCCCATTTCTTCTAAGAGCTCAGAGAATTTCCCCTACTTTCATGGCTGCCAGAAAGTAGCTGGCATGGTTTGTGCTTAGTTTCAGGCCTCTGTAGAGTGTAGAGGTCTGGGCAGCCCCATCTCCCTCTGTAGACTGGGGGCGACCCATCTAGGGCCTCAGCAGGCTTTTAGCACTGACTGGTCCTGCTTTCTTCCCCATGTGTGTTTTGCAAACTTCAAGTTCCTCCTTTTAGATATGCTTTTTTCCCCTAAACTTTGCTGTCTAACACCACTCAGTTTAAGGTAGGCAGCGTGTTTGCATTCCCTCCGTATGTAGGGGAGGACCTCCATCCCTAAACACGAACGCGCCTCCCAGATCTCTGCTCCAGCCCCATGCCTTGCAGGGTCCCCTCAACTTTTCTGTTTCCCTAGAATTCCTTTGATTTTACAACAGCTATTCATCTTTCCCTGCATCAAGAAACTAAAGTGTACCAGGTCCTTAACCTACACACTCACACAGTGCTGTACTATTGCCTGAGTGAAGCGGCCCCTCTTCTAGGTAGCCTTGACCAAGACGGCTGCCAGTGGGATGACAGAAAGCAGAGACTGCATCTTCCAGCTCCAGGCAGCTTCCTAGAGGAACACAGGCATCTCCCCAGCGGTGCCACAGCCATTTCTGCATATGAAATACTGTCTGTCCTCAGCGAGTTCTGCCTGAAGAAAAGGAGACCACCTGCAGAGAAAATGATCTTCATAAAGAACGATTTCACTGCAGCTTTCCTCACAGATGGTCCCGATTTGGAAAAGGTATGCAGACAGCCTTTGAAATATGACTTCTGTTTTTCAGTCCACTTGGAATTCTTTGTAAGTCTCACCATCGCTGTGACAATTTATTAACCTGAGATCATGGCTTCCCCCGAACCCCAGTTCTCTTTTCATTATTTCTTATTATTTTAAAAATTACTAGGCCCCAATTTTAGAATCTACTTTTCCCCTTGGCCTTTCCAAATAAAACTAGCCATGGAATCCTAGCAGTTTTCGCTCCCCATTCCCCTTGTCACCGCTCTAATCCGAGTATTACACGCTCCTCCTCCACGCCCGGCCTGTTCCACTGCAATCCCTGTGCTCTGCACTCCTCGGTTTCTCTCTCCACGACTGCCAAGCTCTTGCATTTCATCTGTTTTCTGCTCTTCTTTCCGTGCGTCAATGCCTTGAATGGCTCACGGCTACCCACACACAGCACAGTGCACTCTGCATTCCGCAGCTGATTACCTTAACCTTTATTTTCTCCCGACAGGTGCTGCCTATTCAGGATCCACAAGGTGTTGTACATCATCCTGGGCTCTAGAGAAACAGCAGCAAATACGCCAGCCCCATTTCAGCCCTGCCTTTAGAGAAGGCGTTGCTGTTAGAGACAAACGTGTAAGGAGGGGAGGAACTCTAGCGTAGGGGGTCACGGGAGGCTTGCCCGGAAGTGACATTCACCTTCACCGGAGGGCTGGAGGGTGAATAATGGTGAGTGGTTGAAGCGCTAGGGGAAGGAGCAGTACACGCCGAGGGCCTGACGTGGGGAACAGACTGATGCGTGTGTGGAAGGGAAGAAGGCTGGGCGTCCGAGTGCAGGGGACAGGAGGAGACACCGTCGGGAGGAAGGCGGGGAGGTCACCGGGGCCAGCCGTGCAGAGCCTGGTAGGACACACTGAGGAATTCGGGCTTTATTATAAAAGCAATGGGAAACCACAGTAGGTCTGAGGCAGAGGAATGCAATGATTTATTGTTTCAAAAAGATTCCCCCAGCTGCGAAATGGACCAAGATCGAAGAGGGAGGCTGCGGGCTGACCAAGTAGGAGGGCGCCCTGTGTTGATGAGAGGTGGTGGCGACTTGAACTAGCGTGGCGCTGTGGAAAGGAACAGAGAAAGAGAAAACACCTGGACTCAAGACAGAACGAGAGTTAGCCGCCAGCGCCGGCGGAGAGAGGCAGAGGAAAGCGACATGAGGGGTGTTAACATGATACCCGCGTTTTTAGCAGAAGCCCAGCAGGTTGGACTTGGTGATAAAAGGTCTCCGTCTTCTAGTTGAGCCGGTTCTTGGATAAAGTTGCCTTCCTGGCCTCAACGCCTCGCCTCCTGACTTAATGGACCTGTCAGGTGGCAAGCAGCATTGCTTGGGTTCTGGTCACAGTAGCATGTGTCAGTCTAGAATTCCAAAAGGAGGTGTCCGTGTGAGACGCAGCCTTGCTGTTCACACTTGGTAACCGAGCACACAGGCGTGGAGGAGGCTGTCGCGGGAGAACTTCCAGTGCAGGAACAGGGAGCAGCCTTGGCCTGAGCCCCAGGGAGCTGCGACACGGAACAGCTGAGCAGGAAAGGAAGAGCTTGGAAAGCGGTCTGCGGCAGGGGAGCCAGTGAAGTCAGAGGACAGTGTGCTCGCCAGAGCCGAGGGAAGCGTCTATGGCAGGTGGGGCAGGACGGGTGGGTGGGGGCCAGAATGGCACAGGGGGAAACTGCACTCTGAAGTCCTCGTGGACGTGTGGAGGCCTTGGTATCATTTGTTACGAATCTTGATAGCTTGTATTCCATTTGGAAGTCATTTTAATTTTTAATTTTGTGGTGCTAGGAATCAACCACAGGGCTTTGCACATGCTCGGTAAGTGTTCTACCACTGAGCTATACTTCCGAGGCTCCTGGTTCACTGAAAAACACTCTGTGAGGTGTCATCAAAAAAATGCAGTGAGTATTCAAACCTTAACAATCATTCCAGTAAGACTGCTGCCATGACTCCCCTTCCAAATCCTCCCCACTGCTCTGAATACACTTATTCGATTGTTCTGGCCACTTTCTGAAGCAGTTCTGGTTCTCTTTCCTGAGTGTCTTTAGTTACACAGTTGTGGGTGCCTAGATGTCCTGAACTGATTTAAAATGTTTACCTTTCATAGTCATTCTGACTTTGGGGGAAGAGCCAGAAGGTGCACGGTGCCAGACCTGATGGATAAAGTGGATGAAAACACACTGTGAAGCTTTTACGAGTCTGCCTTTCCGTCGGATGGCACTTGGCAGGCGCTTCCGCTGTATTTTTGATCATGCCTCATAAATATACTCACAAAAGAGGACTTTAGGACTGCTTCAGAAAGCGGTAGGAGTGACGGGATGAACGTGTTTGAAGGAAGGGTGAGGCTTTCAAAGTGGATTAATGGCAAAGTGTTTTTTTACTATACTGGCTTTTAATTTATACATTCACCATATATTTTTATGGCACCTCATATCAACACTGTGCTATAAAATTCCTGGTTCTTTTTCTTTTTTTCTTCTCTGTTTTTCCTTTTTTTTTTCTTGAGATGGGGTTTCACTATGTAGTTCAATCTGGCCTTGAATTCACTATGTAGTCTAGGCTGGCCTCAAACTTGTGTCAATCCTCCTGCCTCAGCCTCCTGAGTGCTGGAATTATAGGTGTGCACCACAACACCTGGCAAAGGTTTGGATTCTAATAAATAAGAGTTGTGTATCTAGCACATTGTGTCACCCCTAAATTTATTCATGCTGTCCCTTTCTCTCCTCACTCCTGGAACCTAGCAATTTGTTTTCCATTGCTAAGGCTTTGTCTTTTCTATGCCATGACCGAATCATTTGAACTACACTTCCTTCACTTAGCAAAATATATTTAAGAGTCATTCATGTTACTGCATGAAGAGGTAGCTCATTCCATTTTATTGCTGAATGCTATTTTCATTATGTGGATATACTATAACTTGCTTGTCCATTCTGGGGTTGGAGGCTCAGTTGCTTATTTTCCATCTCCGTGGATTATGAATAGAGCTGTGATATTCGTGTCAGATTTATCTGAAGAAAAGTTTACCTCTCATGGAAGTGGGATGCTAAGGGACAGGCTCTGTGTGGCTGCACAGTCCCTAGCGCCTTGGTGACTTCAGCGGGTTGCTGAGGGGGCAGCAGATGCAGGCGTGGAAGGGGTTAAGGAGTCGGCAGGAAGTACAGAGTGGAGAAGGTAAGAGCAGGGACACAGAGGGGAATTTCAGCTGACGTGGAGAGGAGAGGGAAGCAAGCTGTGGGCGGAGGCGGCTGCGAGAATTAGGGAGGCAGAGCTTGTCAAAGATAAGAGAGACTGGAGCATGTCTAATGATGCCGAGGAGACGGCAGGCTGGGAGAGGTGAAAGGCAAGGGAAAGAGACTGTGGGAGGCTCTGGCTCCTGGTTAGAAGGTAGCTGCTCTATTTTAATGAGAGCACAAAAGCAAGAAGCCTTCCAGGGCCGTCATCTGACATTCATATCCGTGACCTTTAGGGGATGGTAGAAGATAAATTCAGCCTTTTCAAACTACAAACCTCATGGCCTCTTGACCTCAACCAGATCATCTTGTGATGGCACCATGATGGTGCTATTCTTTTAAGAGCTACGCTGTTTCTGGAGGAGGTAGCCAGTCACTTTCGCTGGCCCTACAGTGGTGGGGTGGGGCGGGGGGGGGGCGAGGCATTTGCTAACGAGAAGAAGGGAGGCCACAGGTTCAGCAGTCTGTTACTAGTTGCCCCCAAAGGCACTTTTTGCTTTATTTTCTATTAAAACACTCTTACAATGTTCAAAATTTTGATCTCTATGCCATTCTAATCACTTGGATCAGCAAATAGCCTCCAGGCCACGAAAACGGGGCAGGTAGAGGACTTAGGGCCCGCTGCTACCATCACAGTTTAACTTCATTCTGTATAGTTGGGAATAGTTTTCAGCTTTCCGGATCACATCGTGTTTCCTTGCTAGAGATCCTGCCACTGACCCCTTGCAATAAGCAGGTGTGACTTTTCCTCTGACTCATTAATAAGTAAAACAGGCTATTATTTTTTCCTCACATATTTCAAGAAAATAGTCACAATAATCATGACACAGTAAGAAAATCAGCATTTATAGGAACAAAATGAAGAAGATGCAAGTTATTGGGAATCCTGTTTAGAAAGTTATGGTTTTAAGACCTTCAGCAAAATACCTGAAGTGAATCTGGCCAATCACTCAGATTCCACAGAGCCTCACTCTGATAGGCAGCAGAGCAGTTTCTGAGCCAGGACTGATAATAATCCAGTTGTTGGATACCAGGTCTGATACCTCAAAAATCTGTAGGGGCCAAGAAATGCTTTTGTGGGATAATCTGTGCAGAAGAACTGGGGCGATAATTTCATCTTGTGCCTGCAAACGCTAGGTGGTTTTAAGTCAGGAAATACAATTTCTTGCTTTTGAAAAAGGCATTGTGTTGGTCATAAGTTGATTATAATTGAGGAAGTGTTCTGGGTTGTGAATCTCATCATAAGCCACACAGGGGACTAATGCTTCAATGACTTTTGGCCACGGTTTTGAGATTTTTAGCCACAACGTTATACAGTGTAGGGCTTCCATATGTTAAATAAAATGGCTGTGCTTGTGAGAAATTCCTTCTAGAAGACTGAATACTACTAACATCAGGACTAAGAATGCCAGGCCATAGCTATGCAATGATAGGGTTATTGCTTGATTGTGATTCGCTTACAGAGTTTTCCAGTGCAGGCACTATACACTTGGAGCTGGGGATTCCCTGTGTCCCTGAGACTCTAGGACAGGAAAGATTAGATGTTTGGAAAGTTGAGAGAAGACATGCTTAAGGAAACCTCTTCATTGATTGAATATCAACAAGTGAGCAAGATCTTCCCAGTTCGAGCAGCAGAGGAAAGCAAGACAAAACTACAACCGTCAAGGTGCATTTGTGCCCAGAGACCCGGAGAACGCAGGTTTGGAGATGAATCCTTTAGCCTGGCTGGAGGACAGCTGTATGCCCACAGATATCGACAGCTCCCTGAAGTCCTAATCCTCTTCTTCGGGGAAAAGTCATTCTTTAATCCTTAGAGTTTATCCTGCACAACCAAACTGCAGGATGGCTGAGTGCTGTGGGGGGACCCGTGAGCCTAGGGAGGGGCGACCCTGCCAGCAGCAGGTGGCCCGCCTCCTCGGTTTCCATCCGCGCCCTGCTCCATTCACAGCTGACCGTGGGAAGCCAGGGAAGTCTGACACGGCTTTGCTCTGAAATAAAGACAATACCTAGCAGTCCCCCTTATTTGCAATTTCACTTTCCATGTGTTTCATCACCAAAAGTCAACTGCTGTCTGAAAATAGTAAATGGAAAATGGTAGAAATAATGACTCGTACATTTTAAGTGGTCCACTGTTCTGAACAGCATGCTGAGATCTCACTCTGTCTTGTCCCATCCCACCTGGGACACCGATCATCCCTGTGTCCACTGGATGTGCTGCCCTTGCGTCAGTCATCCAGGTTATGAGAACTATTTTTTTTTTTTTGGTTGGTACTGGGGATCGAACTCCCAACCTCATGCTTAGGCCACTGAGCTAAATCCCCAACCCCACATCAGAACTATTGTGCATCTCCATGCTTGTCTTCAAGTAATTCTTATTTTACTGAATAATGCCCCAAAGTATAGGAGTAATAATGCTGGCAATTCAGATATTTCACAAAGGAGCTGTAAAATTGCTTTTATGTGAAAATACGATAGTTCTTGTATTAATGAGGAAACTTAAATCATTTGCTGAGGTTCCAAAGACCTATAGAAAGAACAACTATCTGTAAAGTTGTGAAAAAGGAATTCATGCTAGTGTGGCTGTTGCACCTCAAATTGCAAAAATCTAAGATCCTGGTTCATGGTAAATGCTTGGTTAAAATAGAAAAGGCGCTGCATTCTAGGCTTTGATATTATCTGCAGTTTCAGGTATCTCCTGGGGCCTTGGAAAATTTCCCCTTTGATGGGGTTGGGAGGACTACTGTGATCACAAAGGACTTTTCTAACTTCTCTGTAGCCCAGGAGTATACACAAATGCTAACTCTTTGTAACAGATATGTAAAGGTAAAAGCGTGCTGAAGTACAGCACCATGAGCAGGAAGATTGGTGTGACAGAACAAGCTCCACGTCACATAGCAGCAGGCTTTCCCGTGTGACCTGGATTGAGCAAATGGATGGCATTAAAGGAATGACTGGGACTGGAATCTGGGACCTGCAGTGAACTGGAGACAGTGTCTCCCCACAATGCTCTTCGGGACAGAACCCAAAGCAGCGTCTGTAATCCACAGTGAGTTCTGCCTTTCCTTTCTTGGGAGAAGGGAAAGATGCTTTTTTTTTTGAAAGTTGAGAGGAGATGTATTTAAAGTTTTTGTCGCTGCATATGGAACCAAGTGAGGTTAATGAAGGGGAATTAGGGTTGAGTCTATGGGTTTCACTCGTCATTCGCTAATGAACACACTCTAATATTTATGATGTTTGTACTATACGAGCGGAGAAAACCTGGGATAACAGATGAGAGTCGCAGTAACAGAACCTCATGCATTTGCACCCTTTTAGTTAAGATCTTGAGAAAATAAATAAACTTAATAATGAAATAAATTCTTAGTGGACCAATGAAGAACATAAATACAGTTGTGGAAATAAGCTTGAATTATGGATGACAGTAGTTCTTAAACACTCACTTTAGCAGTACCTTTAGAAGCACACAAAGGTAATTCATTAAAAACAGACCATTCTCAAAGATATGTCAACACAGCTTCTCAAAATTGCCATCAGGCCAAGATCTAACCTGATCCTAGTTACTATAAATCTTTCAGAGTAATAAAACTACAGTTCTCAAAATTTTTCCTGATTTCATGCTTCCAACTAAGTCAGACTGATTTTACTTCCACCCCAGCTGGTGTTAAAACTTTGCCCACAGAGCAGCTTTCATTTAAGGATTAATAGACATGCTGAAATTGGATACCATAAATATCCCAGATGAGTTTCCAGATGAGATGAAGTCTTTCCTACCCCGGGTCTTACTGGATCACAGAGGGGTGAGGATGACCTACAGCCATGTCACCCACAGGACTGTTACGGCATCCTGCACCAGCTGGAAATCTCAGCGTCACTGAGGCGAACGAGCACTGCAGGCCCCAGCGGACACACGGAAGAGACACAGCTCGAGGACGTCGACCTGGTGGGTCAAGGTCACCCTGGGAGTCCCTGGCTTGAGGACCAGATGGGGTCTGTTTTAATATCTCTGTCTACTTCCTTTTCTTCCTGGAGATAAGCAACTTCTATTTTTATTGCTAATTTGGATATTTCAGAGTTTGAGATGCCATTTCTTAGGCATTCTTTTCTTCATTACTGTGTGGCATGGCTATTTTAAAAATACAGACTCCCCATTAAAAAGCCAAGTTATGACATGTGGAACATTACCCAGAAAATACGAAACTCAAGCTTTATTCCAGGTTTACTTAGACTGAACCCCTGATAAAATTCAGGATCCTTGCAAGAACAACAATAACAAAATCAATCTGGGAAGATTCCTTACTTGTACACATGGAAACTTCCAAAGGGAATATAAGAAATAATTAGGCCGACAATCATTCACATTTTGTTGTTGATATTAAAATATCCTGGCTAATGTCAACCTGATAATGAGTGAGCGTCTGTCCTCTCATGACATGAGGGAGGCTACCCCAGTGTGAAATACTGTCAGAAGCAGGAGGAACTGCTTAAATTACTCAATTGCTCGAGGACAAACTGGCCTTGGAAAAAGTCTCCCTTTGTTGAAGTTTCTCTTTGGAGCCCCTCTCACCCTGTTTTTAGTAATCTTTTACGGTTTTCTCCATTATCAATGAACTCTAGGTACTGTGGCACAGAGAGTCTCAGCTGCTCATGGCTGGCTCTTGGATTCCTAGATAGGGGGCTTAGAAGCAGAAGCCAGGGGTGTGTGTGTGTGTGTGTGTGTCTGTGTACGTGTTCTGCGAGTCTATGCATGCGTGTCTGTGTGTCTGCGTGTCTCTGTGTGTATGTGTATCTGTGTGATCATAGGCTTATAGGGAGGGACAGTCGGGGGACTTGTCCTAGGCGACATACCAAACACATTTTTCTTTTTGTACCGGCAATCAAACCCATAGCCTCGCACCTGCTGGACAGGTGCTGTGCCACTGAGCTATATCCATGGCCCCTACCAAACACATTTTTTGATTAAAGCTTCATGACTATATATTTCCTTGTGGCATGGGTTGGGGAGATGGTGGAGTTGACTCATCCTCAAGAGGATTAAAGAATTTTCAGGCTGCTCTTCAATATAATTCAATCCACATACTCATAGCTGTGAGCAACAGTGAACGAAGCAGCAAGGTAAGCAGTAGTCACCCACAACAGGGCAAGTTGTTGGTGGCTGAGTGCTAGAAGTCTGTCCAAAAGACTTCTACCTGTACCAAGAACCAGAAAACCAAACCAACACAAGTGATTGTGACTGGGTTTCCCATCTCCTGAAGGATTTTCAATTGATTCATTCCCCCTGGTCAAATTGCCTTACATGAATTAAGTGCAATGACTGAGATGATTGGCAAGGTGATCTAATATTTCAGTGACCCTATCCCTAAGTGTTATCAGTTAATTCCATTCCAAAGCCTGGGAGCTGCTGAACTATCCACCATCAACTACATTTTGCTTAAACAGTGCTATTTATAGCTTTGTGATATGAGAGGGAAGAGTAACAAGAACACTTCTACCCATTTGGGTTCAAGGCTTCTCTGCAAGGAGTCTAAATCAGATGCAGCAGAGGAAGGCGTGGAGGCACATCCGGTACATGTCTCTCCATCACCTTTTGCTCCCTCACTAGTCCAACCGGTCTGCAACCTCTGTCCCCTCGGGCACTTCCTTCCTTTGGAGATAGTCCCTTGTTTGACACCGCGCACTGCAGAAGCCTGGTTTTCCTCCTCTGAGTAGCTTTTCTTGATTTCCTGTGTGAGGTCCATTTCCTTTACCTGTGTCTAAAAGATGATATTTTTCAGGTCTCTCTTCTGAGCAGTCACATATTTTTTATCCCTCTTCTTCGAGGTCTTGGTCATATCCGTAGTTCTTGTCACTATCTATAAACCCACATATCCTAAATTACACCTCTCACCCAGATGAATGTGACAACACATGGAAAGCATTTAGTGTCTGGCACGTAGGATGGGCTTATTCTTGCATTCAACAATGGTTTATGAAGTGCGAATGTGTACCGGGCACCATTCTGGGCTCCTGGTGATACAGAAAGAAACAAAATAGATTTGATTGTGCCAGCGTGGGCCTCATAGTCAAATAGGTGGACTACTATAAACAGAAAGACTAAGTAAATGTAGGTACAGTATACTGTAGGTTAGGTAATGTTATGCATTATGGAAAAAATATCATGGAAAGAAGCTAAACATAGAATGCTTTGGTAGGAAGCATTTGCCGTTTCAAATCAGGAGAGTCTTGATACAAAGATGATATTTTGAGCAAAGACCTAAAGGAGGTGGGAAAAATACTTAGTAGACACTTGTGTCCAAGTATTCTAGATATAATTTGCTATTTCTATTTTGTACAGGAGGGATAGACAAGAATATGGAGATTCTTTCCTAGGGTCCACAAAAGCCCACGGATTACCAGAAAGCTTAAGTCATGATACTAGCTAGCAATTAGTGAGCACTTTGGGTAACTTAATTTTTTTCATAAGATCAAGGCCTAGAGAAGAGTAGGATCTGCATTTGAACTCGGGCAGGGTGATGTACCCAAACTCTTCGCCAGCCCTGTTCCCTGGGCCACGGCGCCCACTTTGAGCAAGAGGCCATGGCTGGAATGGAGCCCCAGGATGGCGAGTGTGTGGCATCAAGGGCTGCTGCAGAACAGCTGGAGGTGGGCTGGGCTCCTTGGCGCTGCTTCTCTCCTGTCCTTTAGGATACCTGATTTTGATTTTGTATACATGCTTTAATTTCCTGTAAGGTAAAAACTGCAAAAAGGCAGCAAAGATGCCCAGTGAATCACAGATAACCTAAAAACTGTTGAAGTCCAAAGAGTCCTATAGTGAAGGCCTGGCTGGTGTCCTGGGACAGCACAGTAAGTTCCTGGGTGGGGAGGGGAAGTCACCCACATCCAGTGCTTCCTAACTGGAGGCTGAATAACAAGCAGGAGCAAAGCAACATGGCTCTCAGCAACAGAAAGCTTCTTTGCATCCTCCTTTACGAATGCTGCAGTGTGAGTGCCACATCTCATCCTGTCTTAACTAACCAGGACATCCACCAAGGTTGTGCTTTTTGTAGACTCGGCCTTGTGAAAGTAAAGATACACTTTGGATCCAGTTGCATTATGGAAAAAATATCATGGCTGCAGCTTCTATGGGTTGGAAAAGAATGTGTGCAAGTTTCCAACTCACTCTAAAAATTTGCCTTAGTTTTCACACTCTGTTTTACTAAAATGTGCAGATCATTTTAAGAGCTCGGGTTAGAAGCAAGGCAGGAGGCTGAAGGCAGAAAGTGTACAGGAAGGCAGGGGGACAGAGCACACGACCCCCCCGGGCCAACCCAAAGGCTGTGCCAAGCTCTCTCCTCCCACCTTCAGTCCTGCTCCCGCAGAAAACAAACAGGACCCCTGCCACAGCTGCCCGACGTGGCACGCATCTCTCTCTCCCTGTCCTGACGAAGCATCCCTGCAGGCTGGAAGTTAGCGCAGTCCTTTAATCTCTCTATTCATGCCAGCAGTCTGGAATGCTTAGCTCATTTCCTTTAGATTTTACAAACAGCAAATAAACAATCAGAAAAAATAATCATGGACACTAAACATCCCATCACAGGCTTGTTTGCTTTTACCCTTGTCTCTTTGAAAATTGGAACCCAGGTGTAAAGATCATAGCATTATCAAACATGCAGGAGAAATGATTTTGAGCTCATTCACAACATAATCATTCCGTGAGCCTCCTAAATAAACCAGCTTCATTTTCTGCTGAAATTTTGAGCCCTAGGAAAGACAAGAAAGCTTTACAACAGGTTTTCATGACACTTTAACTCATACCATTCATTTCCCTAATCATTGTCATCTTGATATAAAAATACAATAATCTCTGTAATTCAGGCCCAGTTTGTGTAATAATAATTTTGACAAGTGTTAAGATTAAGTTAATCATTGTGTTTTCAATGGGAAAAAAATACTTGCTAAACTACTGATACAAGAGTATAAGATGTTTAAATTGCCCATCTGAAAGAACCAGCTGTTCTTTAAAGAGCACTTATATACCAAAAATGCACATATTAGGTTGATGTGCTGTTTAGAAGTAATTTTTATTTACACATTAAGTCAAATGTACTTGGATAGCCTAACTTAAATCACTGTGCAAAGTTGAAAGAAATTAAAATGTTGCTTCTTTTAGAATCTTAAATTTGAGATGGGCCTTTCCTTTTAATTATGGTTAATTAGTTAGATTTTATTGTCACAATAAATCACAGGGGAAGCGTCTGGTTTCATGGGTGGCTGAAGCTGATTCTAATCAGGATTGCTGACCTAATGCTTGAGAAAGGATTGGCTGCTTCCGGAAACAGCCATTAATGACTTGGGAAAACAGATGTGCCCCTGAACAATACTAGTCATGCCAAGGACAGAATGTCCCTTCTTCCTCCCTATTCTTTCAAATAAAACCAAGGACAAACATTGACCCAGGAGCACTGTATAAACAACCAAACCACTTACAGAGTCGTCAGACTTTCCAAGGTCCTGCTTGGCCAGCAGCCATTCCAATAAGATCAACTTGCCTTCCTTTCCTCCTACTAAGACTTCATTTCATGTGACACACCTATAAGACACCTTAAAGCACATGGCGAGGAAAGAAAAGGTCTTGGAAGTCAAGGTGTTTTCATTAGGAATTCTTTGCTTCTCGATAACAGAAGCTCTCTCACATTACCTCAAAAAACAGGAGGATTTAAAGGACGTGGGAGTATCTCATGTAGGACATGGGTAAGAGCCGGACTTCGTAACTGCATCTCTCTCTACTTGCGTGTCTCTAGTTTATTTCCCCTATAAACTATCTTTCTCTAACTAACTGTAGGCCGGCATGAACTTGGATGTGTCAGGATGTTCTGGCTGAAGTACTAACAGCAAGGCTCTAGGGACTCTTAAATCCAATTCAAATTTTTCAGAAGAGACGATCTCGTTTATGAGTATTTCAATTCAGTTGTGCCTGGCATTGAGGACACAAATATTTCTACAGGGACCATGTCTCTGAGTGCTGGGCACACAGACCTGGGCTATGTCATCATCCCCTCAACGACATCCACTCTCAGGAGTGTCCTTCCCTTTTGAAAAGGACCAATTTTCTAGAGAGGAAAAAATGTGGAATCATGAAATGGATAATTTCTTAGCCAGGATTGACCAAAGAGCTTTTACAGGAAGCATGCTTCAGTATTTCAAAGGAATGAGATTAATCAGATACCTTATTTATATTTAAATTGGCTTATTTTCTTCTGATATAATACCATTACAGGCAATATGGTATTATGCCATTTATTTTCTAAGGGAAATGGAGACTGCTATTCGGCTCATGCAGACAGAGAGTGACAAGAGGTGGTCACACGATAAGCAATGTACTGACAGAGCTTAATGGTGTGGACGGAATGTGCGCAAGCCTAGTTCTGGTGCCTGTGACCTACAGTCGCTTCCTGGGGCCCTCCGTGGGGTACAGGTGAGTGCTGCCCTCCCAGTGCCTGGCCCCCTTTTCATGGTGACACCTTGCAGCGTCTCCACTCTTTTGATTTCAGCATTTGCTTCTTTACTCATGTATCTTTTGCACTTGGCTCTTCCCCCATTTCCTGCAAATTACAGGACACGGGTGTCCAGTTTTGGCTTGCCTGGGTTGCAGGGAGTGAAAACGACTGTCTTGGGCAAGTTATCACTGAGTAAAAGGAACTGTCACCATGACAACTGGAGACCCAAAGAAAAAGACTAAGAAAGATCAACTTGAAATATGTGGTAAAAAATTGGTAATGTGTCTTTTTACGAGAAGTGAAAATCTGCTAAGATGTCCAATGGTGGCATCTGAAGACCAAGGGGGGAGAGGCAGAGGGTCCGGTCCTCCTCGAGTCCTGCTGCAGCAGCTCGTTCTCTTCCCCTCTCCTTGGGATGTGACATCTTCCTGTCATTTTGCACTTAAAAGTAGCTCTAAAATTGTAAAACTCATTTTCACTCAGTTCAGAAAAGCCATAGCCATTTACAATGACACATTTTCCAGGGTGGTTTGTGTTTTGTAGGGAGGTCTGCCTTAATTCTTAATTCAGGCGACCGAGTGCCTACTTTGGAATTTCGGGCTATGCTGAGCACGTAAGCAAAGTGTGTATGTGTGTGTGCATGCATGTGTGCACGCGCAGGGAGCAGAAGAGCTTTGTCAGCTCCTTTGAACCCATAATAGGGATGGACAACAGTGACAGAGCAGAGAAGTCAGGGAGCAGTAACAGATGGTGCAGGAGATGAAATAGGACTTCCAGATAACAGGCACACACACACACACACACACACACACACACAAAGGTATGCCATACGACCTGCCCCTCTGCCTCTGTCCTTGACATGGCCCATATGACACAGTCTTATAAAGAACCACTTGAAGGGAGAAGAATCAGAGAGAAGAATAGAAGCAGCTACTGACGGAAAATGAAAATGTCTACAAAACCAAAAGCAAAAGCATTTTCTAAAATTCACTTTAGAAAAAAAAAGACCTTTATAGGAACCATCCCATTATTTTCCTAGGATTGTTCAGCATTTCACTGTACTGTGGTGCACAGTTTATCCTGACTCTGTGAGTTGAAAGAAGCAGGGAAACCTACCCAATTCTGTGCCTGTCAGTTCAGGAGCTCCGCTTCACCTCAACACCCCTACGTGGCCTAGTGGCAGGAATCTCGCTGCTCCCCGAGGCAGCCTATTTGGTGTTCAAGGCTCCTTCCATCTTGGTGTTTGCCCATGTTACGGTTTAGATTGAAAATGGCCCCTGTGTGTGGAAGGAACATGGTGCACTACAGCTGACCTGTTGTTAGATGTGTTGTTAGGGCCTGGCTGGTGGAGTCAGTGGGGGAATGACCTGGAAGGAATACTCTTATCCCCAGCTCTTCCTTTTTCTTTCTGCTTCCTGCCTGCTGTGCCTTAAGCCAGACCCGTCCACTGTGCTGTTACTGCCTTGAGGCCTGCTGACCATGGCCTGAATCTTCTCAAACTACAAACCAAAGTAAACTTCTCCTCCTTTTAAATTGTGGGTGTCAGACAGTTTATTCCAACAATCAGAACATGACTAAGATGTTCTGCTTGGTCTCAGCTGTGTTCTACAAGTCCTGTGGGGCCCGTGGCAGTCCACAGTAATCTCTTATTAGAACAGCATTCATCTGTGTCTTAGGTACTTTTCATGCGTTGCTGAGACAAAATACCTGACACTCAAAATTAGGGAAGGAAAGGTTTATTTCTTACAGTTCTCAGGGGTTTCAGTCCATACTCAGTTGGCTCCAAGGCAGCCTGGTGTGGCAGGACAGCCATTCATGGCGGCCACAACAGCAAGGCAAACCGAGGAGAGAGAGAGACACGCCTTCCTCTTGCCCTTACACTGTATGTCGGCTCCACCCCTAGGCAAGTGCAACACTCACATCACCAATCCCAGCACTAAACAACAAACCAATCACAAACGCCAGAGCCCTGTCTATGCCAAAATTACATGAGACTTTGGGGGGACACAGGATCAAACCCATGCAATCTGCTAGGTCCCCAGACTTCCAACTAATTCCCATACCATAAGGTGGCTCCAGTTGATCACCAACTCTTCAAAATCATAGAAACTCTGAGGTGTGATCACAAAATATGGTGAAGGTTTAAATTTAAAATGTATTACAGTAAAAGGTACATGGACATTAATTGCCCTGAAAATACTTCTTGCTTTAAAACACTTAAGCTCTTTGCTGCTTTCTGAAATTTCTCTTTTGTATCTAGTTGTATTGTCAAAGCTGCCTCAATGTCCTGAATTGGGTCAAAACATTAAACTTTCTTGGTTCTTTTGACTTTGGAGAAGAGCCAGAGTTGCATGGTGTCAGAGTTGGTGAATAAGGTGGATTAAGACATACCATAATGTTTTTATTTTAACAAACTGCTGTCAGCATTTTGATTCAATTCAAGACACTGAAGCAGACACAAAAAGACACTCATAGAAAAGGATTTGCAGAATTGCTTCAGACCACGGCAAGAATGATGGGATGGGTGTGTTTGATGTGAGCATTATACCTTGAGGGAGATTCATGACAATGTTTTTTTTTTAACTGAAATATATTTTAAAACACTTTTATTTAAACATTCACTATATTGCTTGATCAAACCTTGTAGATTAAGATCATCTCATATTTCCAGGCTCTGAGTCTCAATGCTCTGTAAGTTAGGTTCTCATTACTATAACAAAGTGCCTGAAATAAACTTACAAGAGAAAACATATATTTTGGTTCACAGTTGTGGAAGTTTCAGTCTATGATCAATTGTCCTATTATCTTTGGCCTGTGGAAAGACAGAACATCGTGATGGGAGAGTGTGGTGGAGAAAAATCATTTATTTCATCGTGAGCCAGGGAGCAAAAGATAAAGAGGAAGTGATCAGAGTTCCACAGTGCATTTTGAGGGCACACCTCCAATGACCCAAAGACCTCTCACCAGGCCCCACCTCTTAAAATTTTCACCACTTTCCAATGGTTCCTCCTTTGGGGCAATCCCATTCACACATGTTTGTTCAGGGGATGGTCAAGATCCAAACTATGGCAGCCCTTTATACGTTTTCTGGGCAATTTTATCCATATCCAAAGTCAAAACAAGCCAATAACTCTCAAATTTAAATAACAGCATAAGACCCTTGTGTTTTAGCTCAAAATATCCATCTGATTCCTGCACATCTACTTGGATGTTCCTCAAGTCTTTCAAGCTCAAAGTGTCCCTGTTGTTTTCTAGCACCTTCCACCACATAGGTGCTAGGCACCTTCTATTCCATGGCCCACACACAGGGTCACTTGAGATCATCAAGGAGATTCCCCTCCTTTCTGTCACATCTCCCAAACCACTGTCATCTAAGGATGTCAAGAATGCTTTCCTCCTATTTCTCTTCTTTAGCCTCATAACTTGTTCATTACTTCAGGCCTTAACTGAAGGTTTACAAAACGATGTGCTGAATTGTTTCCCAAGGGCACTGGGATATTGAACTGAGCCCTCCTTCTGACAAAACTCTGTCCCTGTTTGTTAGATACATCTCCTCTTTATTTTTATTCTTATCTCTACCTTCAATCCTTCAAATTGCTTCCAAAGTTACCTTGATAGGATAAATCTTATCATGTCAATCCCTCCTTCAGGGAACTGCCGTATTACCCAAGTGCTAAATGTAATGGTAGTGGCTATGATAGTGGACGTCCAAGAACGAAACCTGTCACTTGACCTCAAAAGATACAATGATCCTTGAAGCTATTTATCCATCTTGGGACATATTTGACCATATTTGGCAGGCAGCACACACTATCCCTCAATATATCCTACAAGCTGACACATTATTGAGAGTCTGACTGTAAATATCTGAATAACACTCTGAAAATTACCATACTTATCATTATATGTTTACCTCATACATTTAAGAAAAGCAATAGTATATTTATTTGTTCTTCTTGGATTAATTGATCAATATGAAGTTTAGAACATCTGCATTAAATTAGGGTTTCTAAAGGTATTTCTCTTTTGGAGCTAGGTTTTCATAATAAAACAGAATAAACATTTTTCCTTTTTGTTTCTTGGTACCATTCATAAAAATAATGCAGAGAATTTACTTCGTAATAAAGAATTTTGTGTACTGAGTTAGGAGATGATGAAACAATAATGTTCTATTTTTCTCATCACTTTGCAAATGCATATTTTTCATCTTTCTTCTCTCTTTCTGTGATGCTACCCCAGTCTACCCTCAACACTGTATTTTTGTTCTGCTTTTTAACAATGATGGGCAATAATACCTTCTCAAGGTCATTGCTGAAGTCATAGTTCATGTTTATTGTCATCTGGTAATTGACGGCATTGAGTTAAGCATTCAACACAGTGCAAAACATAGTCTTCATCTTGTGTATGTCCACACTGGACTGGACTTGCCCTCTTACTCACCATTTAACATAAGACCACCAAAGCAGAAATGTGACTTTCTAAAACGTACTTCAAAATTAGAAAACATTAAGTACAGTGATACTTAATTAAATATTATGTTATAAAGAAAGATTTAAAACCAGCAACCCTCTTTCTTCTCTAATTTCAATGAGCAATTAGGGGTCTGATTTAGAGAAATAAGATTATCTGAGTGCAGGTAGAAAGAGGAAAGCTAACATTAGAATGCCCAACATTAAGTACACGTGCGTTAACTTTTGTTTAAATGTGTAAATACCAATAGGTACAAAAGGTACTTTGCAAGCAAGCCACATTTTTCCCCAAATGAAAGGTTTACATGAAGTATTATTTTCACTTTTGATTCAATCATAAAGAAGAGGCTTAAATAATTATACGCAGTTTTTGGAATTTCTAGCTATTGGTATAGCTAATTCAAAAAGAAGCAAGCTTTATGTTGTCTTCAGTAATTGGTGACTGTCATTAAAGGAGATTTTAATTCTCTGGAGGATGCCATACTGTTCTCTTTAATTGGTATCAGTATGCAAATACACATAATGATTTATTCAGTAGATAGAACATATACTTTGATGAATATTCAAAAAATGATTATAGAGGCCAAAAATGCAGCTCAGAGCAGCACAGTGCCTACCTGTCAAGTGTGAAGCCCTGAGTTCAATTTCCAGGACCAAAATAAAACAAAACAACGATTATAGAAATGGCCTTAAAAATATTAACAAGGCTACAATTACATCAAAGCATCCTGAATAATCAATGCATCTCATAGAATAAAAGCTTTCAATTATACGTATACATGCTTTGAATATAAAACAATGAGAATCTATAAGTCTGTTTTCAACTGCTTGCATGTTGCTCTCCAAATACTCATCTCCCTTTTTTCAAACTTTCTTTGAATTGATAATGTGCAAATAGAAATAAATTGAAGATTTTCAACAAAAACTGAAAAAATTACAATGGATAGTTTCTCTCCTTCCAACCATAGGAAAACAGGTTATAGCAATCGAACTTGACCTCAGAAGTTTCAATTACTGTATTTTTGATTGGTTTAGGGAAAAATGAATGGCTAAGAACACTCCTTTCAGATGTGTTTTGGGTTCAATTATAACAGAATCAGGAACTGATTTGTCAATTAATGTGTTATACAAAGATATGTCTACAGAACACACATTTTACTAAAATTGATGCACTGTTATATATCATTCTATTTATTATTTGAACATAATCTTCCATATGAATTTTAAAAATTAAGTAATTATTTATTATCACATGTCTAGGCATAGGTTTTATTTCAGTCATTTTTTTCAAAACATCTTTTGTGTTCTTTTTTTTTTGGTACCAGGGACTGAACTCACGACCTTGTGCTTGCCAGGGAGGTGCTTACACCACTAAGCTAAATCCCTGGGCCAAATTTTTTTTGTTTTTCGGTACTGGGGATTGAACTCATGACCTTGTGCTTATGAGGCAAGCATCTGAGCCACTGAACTAAATCCCCAGCTCCTTTTCCAAAACCTCTTGCTTGCAAATTTTTGGACTTCCTGTTTCAGAGATTAACATGTTTTTAAAGTTCATTCTGTAATATGCTTATTCACTATTTTTCAAATAATTCTTCTTTCTTAGTCTCCATATTGCCTCCTTCCAGCATCCAATTAGACATATGTTGGACCTTCTCACTGTATCATTTATGTATTTTATTTTTCATATTTTGGATGACTTCTTCTCTCAATGTTGCAGTACTAGGAACTGTAAAAGTTTATCTTGGAGTGACATCAGTAAGATGATGGAATAGGAAGCATTGGACTTATAACCATGGACACACTGATTCAACAGCAGCGAAGAGATAAATTCGCATTGGGAAAATCCCAGAAACTATTTTAAAGGGTCCTCCACCTAGTGCAGTGTGAAACCAATCGCCTCTAAACTGGCAGGGGAATTGGAAACACCCTGACCCCACAGTCCCTACTCTTAGCACACTGTCTTATGATTGAGAAGAGACTGCCCACCTCATTGATGTCTAAGTAGATAAAGATTTGGACAATACATTCAGTGTTTTATGTCTCCCAGGTGCTTCCCAAAAGACTGTGTTTATCTCCATTGCCTTAGTGTACTGATGGGATCCACTGTATGCTAGATTTTCTGAGAATCAAAGTGGCAGTCTGAACTAGCATGCAGGTTCTCTCCCTGGTTCAGCATGTTGTTGGTAGAAACAGCAAAAATAAAATCCTGTTTCCAGCTTTTCTCTGCAGAGAAAAAAAGAGTTGGACTATACAATAAATGTCATATGTATCAAGGTGCTACCCAAGGAACTGGGATTTCTTTCATTTGTATTTCAGTGCTGATTGACCCAGTAAATGTTTTCTTCTCAAGGACTTCAGAGAACAAAAACAGTAGTTTGAACTTAACTCTTGTGTAGCTGCCATGGGTTTCCCATTAGTCTTCTCCTCTATGAGTCTTGTCCATGCAAACTAGAAAACAGGGTGACTTCTCTTAATGTGTAAATATCAACACAGAGTCATCGAAAATAAAGGAACATAGAAACATCATCCAAACAAAGGAGCTACATGAAACTCCAGATGCTAACTCTAGTGAAACAGGGACATGAATTACCTAACAGAAATTTCAAAATGACCATAATGAAAATGTTCAAAGAGCTCATTAGAACAGTGCATGGAAAAAGTGAGAATTTCAGCAAAGATACAGAAAATATTAAATAGAACTACACAGAAATGGTGGAGCTGAATAATTTAACGCAACTGAAATATTCAATAGGGGTGTCCAACAGCAGATGACAATCAGTAGAAGACTACAGCAATCAATGAAAGTGAAGGCAAGTCATTTGAAATTTTCCAGTCAAGTGGACCACAGTAAGTTTTAGGAAAGTTCAAAGTAAAGAAGAGAAAGTACCAGGAAGCTTATTCAAAGATATAATATTTGAAACTTATTAAATCTAGGGGAGTAAATCACTTCTAGATCCAGGAAGTCCAAAGGACTCCAAGTAAGATGAACCCAAGGAAATATACAGAAAGACAAATTATAATCACACTGTCCAAAGTCAAAGAAAGAGATTTCATTTTGAAAGTAGCCAGGAAAAAAAATTGATTCATTGCTTACATAATCATAAGATTATCAGTGGATTTTTCAACAGAAACCTTATAGGGCAGAGGGGAGTAAGATGACATATTTAAAGTACTAAAAGAAAAAACCAACTGCCAACCAATGAGATTGTGCCTGACAGAATTGTTCTCCAAAATACAAGAGAGATAAAGACTTTCTGGAACATACAAAACTGAAGGGAGTTTACAATTACTAGATCTACTATATTACTGAGGTTTTCTATTGCTGTGATAAAATAACTGATGTACACAATTTAAAGGAGAACAGGTTTATTGTATCTCACAGTTTCAGAGGTTTCAGTCCATGGTCAGCTAGTCACAAGGCAGAAACATCGTAACAGAGGAGCATGGAGGAGGAATGCTTTTCCACTGCAGCTCAGAAGAGCTAGAGAGAGAGAGCATGAGAGAGAGAGAGAGAGCACGAGAGAGAGAGAGAGAGAGAGAGAGAGAGAGAGAGAGAGAGAGAGGCCGAGGACAGAACATACCCTTCGAAGGCATGGCCCCAGTGACCTACATCCTCCAACTTAGCTCCAGTTCCCACTAACCCATCACGATCTAATCACCTTTTGAAAGCTCTAACTTTGAATATATGAGACTTTTGTGGGACATTTTAAACCTATACTGTAACACTTGCTTTACAAGAAATACTAAAAAAGGCCCTTTAACTTGAAACAAAAGAACACTCAACAGCAATATGATACCATAAGAAAGTATAAAATTCATTATCAGGGTTCATATATAGACAAAGACTACTGTATAGTTTTCTTTCTCATGATATGAATCACAGGTTCTGTATCCACAGATTTAACTAACCATTGATTGAATATATTTGTTAAGAAATTGTTTCTGTATTGAACATGTATGGATTTTTTGTCATTGTTCCCTAACCAATACACCTATTACTTTCACAGCATTTATAATGCAGTCGGTATTTTAAGTGATATAGGCATGTTTTAAAGTATAAAGGAGGATATACACAGCTAACATGAAAATGCTATGCAATTTTATAATTTTGGTATTATTGGGGGAGTTTTGTAAACAATTCTTTGCAGATATCGAGGAATGATTATATCATTGTAACATGGGTGGGTAAATCACTCCTGTTTCTAGTACAAAAGTTAAAATGCCAAAGTATTATAATAACTATAACTAGAGTTATGTTAAAGGATATGCAATATAAATAGAATTAAATTGTAGTA
The DNA here is from genome assembly GCA_004363535.1 of Dasyprocta punctata. Taxonomy (NCBI): domain Eukaryota; kingdom Metazoa; phylum Chordata; class Mammalia; order Rodentia; family Dasyproctidae; genus Dasyprocta; species Dasyprocta punctata. The sequence goes on along the minus strand of RJWM01004568.1, from coordinate 20,921 downwards.
TCAATAACATAAAGCATGGGGGAAGAAGTAAAAGTGTAGAGTTTTTGTATGGACCCAAATTTCAATTACCAGCTTAAAATTATTACCAGCTTAAAATAGACAATTACAACTGTAAAATATTCTGTGCAAGGCCCATTGAAACCACAAAGAAAATACATACAGAAGTCATACAAATGAAAGATACAAACGAATCCAAGCATATCACCAGAAAGTCAGTGAAACACAAAGAAAGACAGCAAAAGAGGAAAAGCAGGACTTAAGAACAAGAGAAACAGAAAATGACTGACAAAATGTCACTAGTAAATCTCTTCCCATTAACATTTAACTTAAGTATAAACGGATTCTCTCATTAAAACAAGAATGGCTGGATGGATTAAAAAACAAGATTCAATAATATGTTGGCCGGGCGTGGTGGCGCACGCCTTTAATCCCAGCACTCGGGAGGCTGAGGTAGGTAAAGCATTGTGAGTTTGAGGCCCACTTGGGCTACAATGTGAGCGCAAGGCTGGCCTGAGCTACATAGTGCGACCCTGCCTCAAAAAACTAGGGCTGGGAGTTTGGCTCAGTGGCTTAAGCGCCTGTCTGGCAGGTGTGAGGCTGTGAGTTCGATTCCCAGTGCTGAAAAAAAAATAATATGTTATCTAAAAGATACTCAGTTTAGATTTAAGGACCCATGTAAGCTAAAAATGAAGGAATAGAAAATACAGTCTATGCAGATGATAGCTACAGAGAGCCGGCACATTTACACTTAAATCAGACTTTAAATCAAAAATGGTCACAGAGACAAAGAAGGGCATTATATAATTTTCTAAGAAAATATAGCCATTTTAAATATAAAGCAAATATTGAGAAAACAATGAGAAATAAAAGAGTAATTCAAGAGAATAAATATCCACTTTCATTAGTGGATAAAACAACCAGATGGAAAATCATAGGTACAGTGGACTTGAACATTTCAGTTTAATGGACCCAACACGCATACCAACAGCAGCAGAATGTATATCCTTCCCCCCTGCACGTGGAACATTACTCGGGATAAGTCACATGTTTAATAAAGTCAAGAAGATTGAGATTATGCCAATGTCACTCACAATCATAAAGAAAAAAGGTAGAAATCAACAGCATAAGGAAAACTAGGACAGTAAAAAATGTGCAAAGTAAACTATACACTTCTGATTGAGTGAGTAAACTAAGAAATAGAAGAGAAAGAAGAAAGTATTTTGGGCCAAAAATGAAAACAATATGCTAAAACTTACAGGTTGCAGCACAAGTAGTACCAGAAGCAAAGTTTACAGTATTAAGCACTCACATTAAAAAAAGAAATATCTCTAAAAAACAACCTTAATAGTGTATTTCTTTTTTTGTTTGTTTGTTTTTGTGGCACCAGAGATTAAACATACAACCTCCTGCCTACCAGGCAGGTGCTTAAGCCACTGACCCAAACTCCCAGCCCTAGTTTTTTGAGACAGGGTCACACTATGTAGTTCAGGCCAGCCTTGTGCTCACATTGTAGCCCAAGCCGGCCTGGAACTCACAATGCCCCTCCTACCTCAGGCTCCCAAGCGCTAGGATTAAAGGCATGCGCCACCACGCCTGGCTCAACCTAAATAATCTAAATTGACACTTTAAGGAAATTAAAGAAGAAAACAACTTAGCAAAATAAAGTAAAAAATAAAGCTCTTACCCATAATAAATAAAATATAGAATAACAAAGTAATAAAAAAATGAAACTTAAGAATTGGCTTTTTGAGACAAAAAACTGATAAGCCTTTAGGTAGACTAGAGAAAAAGAAAGAAGATATAAATAGAATAATGGAAGAGATATTATAACTGATACCACAAGAAAAAGGGGAGAAAAAGGGAGGTGAGGAAGTGGAAATGAAAAATGAAATAAGTTGTTTTATGTGCATATACCAACATGTGCAAGGAATGTAAAATTATGGACACAAACATAGATGAATAAAAAATGAAAATAAATAAAAAAGAGGAGCCTAAAAGACTACTACGATGAACACACCAATAAACTAAATAACCTAGAAGAAATGAATAAATGCCCAAGAACATACAAGCTACCAGGACCGAATCATGAAGAAACAGAAAGCCCGGATAAACTTTGAGATAGTAAGGGCACTGTTTTAGTGAGAAATAGCCTCACAGGGAAGAAACACCCAGGGTCATGCACCAGGTTTTACTGGTGAATTTAACCAAACACTTAAAGAAGAATTACTGCCAGCTCTTTCAAAGTCTCCAAAAAATTGAAGAGGAGGGAGCATTCAGACTCATTTTACAAGGCCGGCATTACCCTTACACTAGTGTGAGATAAAGATGCTACAAAAGAAAAGATAATTGAAGACTGGTATTCCCAATGAGCCTGCAACTGCAAGCAGAAACACCAAAACAACACCAGGATTTGTAAGCTCAGGGAGGGAGGTTTTTATGGGATTGCAAAGAGAAAGCACAGAGGTAGAGTACTTGGCTGTCTTTGATTGGTTCTTACAGTGTGCATCATAGTGACCAGCTGTTTCTAGGAGGCAGAAGTAACTGGAACTGTAACAGGAACTATTATTGAGGCAAATTAAGAAACTGAAGTATACTGGCTGGTGCGGGTGGGGAGGGTGGGGGGAGCATTTTGTGTTACAAGCACAGATGTAAAATTCCTCAAAAAATAGTAGTAAAGCAAATTCAACATTATATTAAAAAGAATTACATACCATGACAAAGAGAGCTTTATCCCTGGATGATTGAATCTATGAAAAACAATTGTGCTATGACACATCAATAGAACGAAGGATAAATATCACAGATAATGATCAAAGGACGATCATTCCAATGGACATAGAAAAAGAACTGCATTAACACTTTCATAATAAAAACCCTTAACAAACTAGGAATAGGGGGAAATTATCCCCAACAAAATAAAAGCATTATGTGACAAGATCACTCCTAATGTCAAACTCAATAGTGAAAATTGAAAACTTCTGCATCAGGAACAAGGTAAGAATGCCCAGTCTTGCCATTTCTATTCAATGTGCTATTGGATGCCCTAGCCAGAACAATTATGCAATAAAAAGAAGTAAGTGACATTCTGATCATACAAGAAAGGATAACATTATTCCTATTTGCAGAAGGTATGATCTTATAGACTCTAGCAAAAACCTGTTAGATTTAATAATTCAGCAAATCAACATACAACGATCAGTTGTGTTTCTGTATAATAACAAACTCTCAAAAGGAAATCAGAAAAACAATTCCACTTACGATAGCATCAGAAAGAATAAAATACCTTAAACTTAAGGAAGTAGACTTGCAGACTGAGAACTACAACACATCAACGAAGGAAATGAAAGAAGTTGCAAATAAATGGAAAGATATCACATATTCAGGGATGGAAAGACTTAATATTTGCTAAAACGTCTATGCCGCCCAAAGATAAATACGATCTCCATCAAAACCCCAATGAATTTTTTTTTATGAAATAGAAAACCAACTCTGAATTTTACATGGAATCCCAAAGCATCCCTAATAACCAAAACAACTTGAAAAATAAGAACAAACCTGAGGGTGTCATACTACCTGATTTAAAAATATAGTACAAAACTATGACAATTAACATAGAATGGTGCTGGCATAAAGACAGACATAGATCAAAATTATGAGCCCAGAAATTAACTCACATACACACGGCCAAATGATACTTGACAGGATACCAAGATATATCACCAGAAAGGACAGTCTCTTCACCAAATGGCATTGGTAAAATCAGATATTTACATGCAAAAGAATGATGCATGGACCCTTATCTTACACAGTACACAAAAATCAACACAGAATGGAGCAAAAACTTAAACAAAGACCTAAAATCACAAAACTGCTACAAAAAAACAGGGAGTGGGGAAATTTCATGGTTAGCACCAGCAACGATTTCACTGACTTATCACCAAAAGCCCAAGCAGCAAAAATAAATAGACAAGTGGGACTATATCAAACTAAAAAGCTACAATGCTTCTGCACAGCAAGAGAAACAGAGTAATAAGGCAAGCTTTGGAATGAGAAAAATATTTGCACACCATATATCTGATAAGGGGTTAAATTCCAAATACATAAAGAAGTCCTAAAACTCAATACCAAAAACCCCTGACAATCTGATTATAAAATAGACTAACAACTAAGGAGACATATGAACAGTCAGTATGTAAAATGATGCTGAGAAACATTAATTATTAGGAAAACACAAATCTTAATGAGCTATCACCTGGTATATGTGATATCCTAAAATACACCTTGAAAGCATTACACTACATGAATCAGGCCATTCAGAGGAGCACAAATATTGTGTCATACTACTTGCATGAGGCATCCAAAATAGTGAGACTTACAGGAGCAGAGCGTAGAGTGGTGGGTTCCTCAGGACCAGGGGATGGAGAAATGATTAGTAGCTAAACATTGCAGTTACACAAAATGATCAAGTTCTAGAGCTCTCTGTACAACTTTGTACCAATAGTTAACAATACTGTATTGTACACTTAAAAATCTGTTAAAGAAGTAGGCTTGATGTACTGCCTTAAGAAAGTGTATCGGATTTTTCTTCATTCTGTCTGGTCTGCCATTTAACAAATCCTTACCATTTAACAATGGTAAAGCATTTCCATCTTTAAATACTATATTTTTCATTCCTAGAAGTTTGCTTTTTAAAACATGATGAGTCAATATTTCTAAAATCTGTTCTTTAAACTTATACATGGGTTTCATACTCTGTATCTGATAATTCCAATATTGGTAGTCTACGCAGGTCTGATTCAGTAGGGTACCTTTTCCTTTCTAACTCTTCCTCATGGTCACTTGACTTTTTACTTTGGTGATTAATTGTGAGCTCATGTCTTTGGACTTTGATCTGCGGGAATTCTTAGATGCTCACGTACATTAATTTCAAAAGGATTTTCACTTCTGCCTCTATGCAACTGGGGATACTGTCAATCTGGGACCATCAAATAGCATTTTTTAAAAATCATTTTTGAGACAGGTTTCACTATACAGTTCAGCTGACCTTGAACTCACTTTGTACCCGAGGCTGGCCTCAAACCCACAGTGGTCCTCCTGCCTCAGTCTCCAGAGTGCTGGGATCACAGGTGTGTATCACCACATCTGGTCACTCTGACAGCATTTTTGACTCTTGGTTTTTGTTTTTCCTTTATCCTACAATCACAGAACCTCAGGCCACATGACCACGTGAGTGAAGACACCATGGTAGGGAGGCACTCCCTGCAGATTTTTTTCTTTTATTCTTCGGTCCTCACTGAGGAGGCTGCACCAAGTTTCCTTCAAGGTCTTCCCTCTGTAGGGCATGTATTTTTTCTTATCACCCCACAAGGGTGTCACTACTTTTCCTGGGACTCAGAGCTACTTTTTACCCACTGATGTGTCTACTAAAAGTCCCTAGGGACAGGATTGATGGAGACCACTACGGCACAGCAAATGACAGCTGTGACTTTCACTTACTGCTTTGCACTGAAGCTCTCTTACTGCGTTTGTCTCAGAGGAAATCCTTTACTTTCCTGCCAGAACGGTCAGGCATTATGAAATGTATTTGTGATACATTTTTTAAATCCGTAAGTTTTAGCGTTGGTCCTCAGGGATGGCTTACTATGAATATCTATTATGTACTATTTCTGTCATTATTTGTTGGCGATTTTTCTAGTTAAAGGCATTCAAAAATCTTTGTGAAATAACTTCAAGAACTGGGGCAAAGTAGAATAGAGTTGAGATTTTCCTAGTGTATTATCTTTAAATATTCTAGATGTTTCCTCACAAATCTCTTAAGAATTTAAATGAAAGCTTCAGCATAAAAAAGACATTACATTGTGCTAGAAATTGAAGTAGTAAATTAGTCCTCATCTCCTTAGAAAGTTCATAGTCAAAAGTAGAAAACTCAGGGATAAGTGAAGGACAGCTAAACAAATACTACCAAAATAATTATGTGATGCAAATATGAAATGATGAATAAGGGTTGAAGGAAGCTGAATGTTTCTTAATGAGTCCTTATTGCAGAGTCTCTCTTGTGAAAGCGGAGAGGGGGCACCTCCCTCAACGTGGGACAGACTTTTGTTGACATTTGAAGCCATAAATTGAACATGGTAGGAAGGATTTTAATCCTGGTGGTAATTCAGTTTAAAATGCTTTAAAATTAAATTAGACAAGATATTATGGGTAGATTAGAAGACTTGCATCATTTTAAATATAAAAGATTTCCAAGAAAATTCTTCTTTGGAGTATTTAAAGAAGGGGTATGGATACACTTGTTTGTACTGAGATGGAACATTTAGAATATGATGGCTTGGAGTTTTAAACGCAAGCCTCCAAGTTGAACAAGGATTAATACTTAGGTCTTACCTCTGCTCCAACTTTGACCCTTGATGTTGGAATGCCCCAGGTTACCTTTCTTCCTCAGACACAAGTCACACTCTCTTTCCATACTTTCATTTCCCTGGCTTCAGGCGCTCCCAATCTTTAAACAGCACCTAGCCCTGACATAATGATCCTCTTAATTATAACAGGAACCTCTGTCTTGATCTTTAAGTCCATGAGCTCAACTTATCTGACATCTTCTTTGAATTTTTAAGAACCACATTAAATTATCATCACAAAACGGTACTCTTTCTGGTCTCAGTTCCCCTACAACTTCTTCACTTTCTGTCGGGGAAGACACAGCCTTCCTCCCTCAAGCCTTCTACCCGAGCTAACGAACGTTCACTGATGGAACGAAAGAGTGAATACACTTCTCTCTCTCTCCTGAAGTAATTTCAAACAGCTTTCCCCACCCCCTCCTCGTCCTTCATCCTTTCCCTCTTCTTCCAGTCAGATGGGTCCACTTTGCCGCTTACTAAATGCAGCATGGCCTCTTGTTTGGTTTTGTTGTTAGCATGGCCTTTTATCATACTTGTTTTTATCTCCTACTTGGTAAATTCTTATTACCTGAGGGAAACAGCATTCATAACTTTGTACAGAAATCTATTTTGAAAAACTTGTTTCAGTATCCTAAATATCTCAGTCATTGTATAATCTCCCTCAAGGGCAGAAAACATGTTTTATTCTTTTTTTTTTTTTTCAGTTTTCCAGTAGTTACACAATGTAAGATACAGAGGAGATGCTAAGGTTTTTTGTTTTGAGTGTGTAAAGGCTTGTAGGAATTATATTTTCAGAAAACCACTTAATTACCAAGGTCAAACAGTAAAACACTTGCTCAAAAAAGATGTAGCTAATGTATATTTAACATATATTTAAAGTGGAGCATCTTAAGTTTATTAATTCCAGAATAATATATAAAATGCCATACAAAACACTGTATATATTCACAATGCATATGATTAACTGTCAGTTATAAGCATAATATTCTGTAGTCTTAATAATTTTTCTTCAATAACATTTCTTTAATGTCTAACTTGTGCATATTTACAAATACAAAATATAACAAATATGTCTGCATTCCTAATAGTATATCTACCTAATGTTTCTTGCATAGGAGAAGGAATTTTTTTCTTTCTAAAAATTTTATTTTGATACACGAACTCACAGTAACTGTGTAAACAAACATAACATCTCCTTTATCATCCAATAAATAGGAGTGTTAGATTTCAGGCAGGTCTGTTGAGTCAAATTAGATGATCTCTATGTTTTTAAGCCTAGTCTAAAATTTCAAAGCTATTAATCCTCTTTTCCTCAATAACTTGTAGTTCTCCAGTGCAAAAGCATTCAGTTTTTTTATCACACTTGTGAAATTTTATATACCTCTCTACATTAAGTAAACTTTGCTGCATTAAACTATAGATTTGTGCAAAGAAAACCCCAGAATAAATTTAAGTCATCTCATACTCCTTTTCTGACATATTGAATTTTAGCAGAATTAGGGAAGCAAGTGAAATATGGGAAAGAGCATTCCTTATGTTTCTTATTTCTCTTCTATTATTAGGTAGAAAAGGCAAATATAGATAAGGTTAGACAGGAAAGTAAGGAGAACTCTAGAAATAAGAGTTGTTTTCAATATTCACGCAGTCATAGTTCATACTATATTTAGTTTGGGAAAAACTGGAGCAAAATACTACTAAGAAGCATTAGGTGTGGTTAGTTTTTATTTGAAAAATAACTGAACAGGCTAAAAGCCATACAGATTTTTGCAATGGGATACAGAGAAATTTACTGGCTCGTACAGATGTGTAATGTATGACTCTGGGGTGGCTGGTTTAAAAAATGAACCAAAATGGAGAATTCAGTAGCTGTGAGCCTAAGTTACCATTACTTACTGAATAAATACTTTATCCTCCACATCAGCTTTTCTCAAATATCAAGTGGCACCGATCCCAAAGGAAGTCAGATAAAGAACACACAAATCAGTACAAATACATTGTTGATTCTAGAAAATACTCAAGTAGGGCTCTACTAGTAGATACCTGCTTATTGGTGTCAGCTTTTCATAGGAAAAATAGTACAAAGTGTGCCTTTTAGAGAAATTACCTATTCATGGACATAATTACGTCCTGTGCTACTTCCTTGTGTAGAAGTCTACTTCCCTGCAGTCATTAGCAGCAGCCTGAATGGATTTCACCCTGGCCTGAGAAGTCAAGCTTTTTGTGCACCACTTATTAATATTTTTATTTGTCAGACTCCAGGGATTTGAGAGCAATCTCAAACAATATATTTGGAAAAGAAGATGAACGTGAGGTTTACCCACTAAAAATAAAGAGCGGCTCAGGGGTTGCAGTTGTGGATTTATAATGGAGCGTCCTTGGTGTGGCACACACACAATCCTCGGAAGAGGGCAAACTTTTACCTTCCACCGAAACCAGAGGTAAACGGAGGCCCCACTGTGCCTGATTTGATCATCCATGCGGCACGTGGGCTCTTGAAAGCACTGGGCGCACATTAACTAAGTCATTAATCCTCACCCATACTTCTGCCCATAAACCCCATATTACTGTTCTTTAATGGTTGATGAAACTCAGTCAGGAAGGATAATTACTTTGCTCAAGGCCACAAAGAAAGTCTTGTGTCAGAACATAATCAGACTTGAGTGATTTTTGGCCTACAGGCTTGTACTTGGATCACCAGGTCACGTGGGTTGGAAGAGCCTTTTCTGAGTTGCACACAAAGGGCCTATGCGTGTACAGTGAGGTCCGCAGACACGAGTGTGTGCATTAAAGTAGGAAGCTTCTATATCCTTTCATTGTTCTCAGTGTTACAGCAGCATCTTCGTATGATACAGTTACTAACTCTGAAATGTATTCTCTTCCATTTGTTTTATAAAAAAGGAGCACCACTGGACTTCAAGTAAAAAGGGCTAGAAATGTAAGGATTTATTTTGAATTATAGAATATTTTAGGGACCAGACTAGCCAATCGCAAGGTTTGACTAATTTTATTAATTTCTTTGGTGAGTGGGTTTTCTTTTCTTCTTCTCGTTTTTCTCCTCCTCCTCCTTCTCCTTGTTTTTTTCTCCTCTTCCTCCTCTTTCTTCTTTTTTGTATGGAAAGGTGCTTTAGCATAGAGGTAAAATATGCAAGTTCAGGAGTTAAAAGTGCTAGAATTAGAATTTTGGTTCTATCCCTTCCTACATGATTTTGGGGGAAATTGCTCAAATTTTTTGTCTTGGCTTCTTCACCTGCAAAGTAGAGATAGTACTAGTACTATCAGGAGAATCGTATGAGACAATGTATTTACAACGTGCTTAGAGCTATACTGGCCAGACTGGAAGACCCCAGCAGATGTTAGATACCATCACCACCACTATCATCATAAATATATAAGAGAGGAAAGCTTGCTTTTCAAACCAAAATTGTCAGTATTCAGGTTCCCTCTAAGAATGCTTTTCATTATTTAGAACAGCTAAGGGGCAAATGTAAGTTTAAGAATTAATTATTAATTGAGAATTAAATCGTTGGGGGGATGTTTCTAGACAGAAGTCAGGGGAATACAGAAAATTCAGGAAGACATGCTACATTCTTGGGTATGTACTCATATCCTGATCTGAGATAAAATTGTTGGCTTACATCAATGTACACTTCAACATCTCTCTTCCACTTGGTGGATTTCTTCATGAAGAAGCTTTTTCATGGGTGTTAATTAGCAGTTGTCCTATAGATTATTAATTGCCAGGTCATTCTGTTCTAGAGGCCAATCAGAACCATTCACTCAGATGAAAAGCACAGCAATATCACTGTGATGTGTTTACATATCATAAAACAAACATGTCTCCTGCCCTCAAGCTAAAACATGCAATGAAAACCATATAAAATAAAGCTCACAATGAAAACCATACAAAATAAACCACATAAAATAAAATTCACTGCCTATATACAGAAAAATAATACTTCAGTCTCAAAATAATAAGAGGAAGAAAAACTCTTTGGGAATTCACAACGTAATGATCAAAACTGGACAGTACAGTAGTTGTAAAATAAAGTTTGGAAAATCTGACTTTAGCATTAATGTAGTCAATTCAATAGCTGACTCATAAGAAGTCCAAAAAAAGAGAAAGGTATAGTAAATAAAGAGGAGCAAATTATTAAAGAATTAATAGAAAAGAATACTCTGAAGGTCATTACTCTTTAAATTGAAAGGGCCGATTAAATATCTAGTCAAAATAAATGAAGAAAGATCCGACAGTTTTAAATACTTCAGTAACATTTCAAAGCATGGAGGATAAAAAGGAGATCTTGAAATGAGAGAGAGAGAGAGGAAGAGAGAGAGAGAGAGAATGAATCACCTACCAAGGATTGTGTAAATGTGTGAGCAACACAAGCCTTCTTATCAACACTCACAGATCCCAGAGATAAGAAAAACCTTTTTTAGTATGTGGGAAGAATTATTTTCAGTCTAAAGATCTATGCCTATTCAAACTCTCATTGAAATGTTAAAAGAGAACATGTAAAAACTCAGAAAGTTACATTTCTTTTTAACTTTTCTTAGAAAGTTTCTTGGGAAACTGCCTCAACGAATGCAATAAATGTAATAAAATAAAAGGCCCCAGAAAGCAGACCGGAAAGAGGGATACAGAGCAAGGGCAGTCTCTGTCTCTGTCTGTCTCTGTCTGTCTGTCTGTCTGTCTCTCATTCTCCAGTGTCATGCATGGAAGCCAGGACCTCAGGCAATCATTCTGTCACTGACCTACATCCCAAGCCCTACAATTTCTTGACCTTTGGACAACCAATTCAAGTGAAAGCCTAACGCAAATAGCTATCATAAAAACAAATACACATTTGAACGATGTCTTTCCAATAATCCGTCTTGCTGTCGATGTCAGAAGCCTTGTGGTAGGTGGAATTCTTTCTTTGCTTCTCAGTGGGTTACAAAGAAAACACTTTCATATTAATTTATAATCTTTCTCCAGTTTTTTTTTTTACAAAAATGTGCATCGTTTATATTGATCTTGCACTTTGATAGTAACCCTTGATTTCAAGTGACTTTTAATGAATCTCCAAACCAAATGTGTTTGCAAAAAAAAAAAAAATTATTTTCACCCACAAATTTTATTCAGAGATGTTCTCATAGGTTGCCAAAAAAGGGGAGGGGGCTCAGCATTTTGAACAGCGGTTGGAATGAGCACCTAACTTTGGGTCATTAGCACAAAAAACCTGTTCCTCAGCACACTTTACAAAGACAGGTATATACAGCATGAAAATGTTTGGGCATTCTTTAGGTTGAGGTGGCTGACATTCAGATTCTTACACATTACCACATCAAAGAAAGTTCGCCTTTTAAGCAGCCAAAATCCAGTCTATTTAACAACTTTAACCAATACTTTCAAAGTCTTTTAGTGTTTATTGTATGTGCTTTTCATAAAATATTTTTGACCCAATTTTTGTACAAATATTTCATTGATCAAATGAGCAAAACAATAATAATAAACCTAAGGAAAAATTAAAATTTCCAGACAGACTATGCATATTTGAAATCACATATAGCACAAAAACATGATTTCATTGCATATTCATTTGTAATAGCTTTTTAATAGAAAAGAGGCCAAGATTAAAATTATAAAATGAAATTATCTTTTCTTATAAAATACAAAGGTCCAGTAATAAGAATAAGAATATTAAAACAATTTTTTACTTTACTATAAAATTGCAGGACCAAACACTATATTTTTAGTAGAGAGATCAAAATTTATTAAAATAAGTATTATAAAATATTTCTTAGCAATTTAATATGCAGTTCTTGGTACAATGGAAGAAACTGCTGCTATATTTTTAGCTACAATTTAATTGCCCTCTGTGATTATATACACTAAACAAGAGTTAACTCTTTTTAGTTACTGCATTTCCCAATTTGGGGTCAGATAGTCAATAATATTTTTGCTAAGTGAAACAGTACAACATTCACCTGAGAGGGCTTGTTTACATGATGTAGGTAACAAAGCTAGCAGGAATTTTTGCTATGCTTGGCAAGGAACCATATCATTAGATTTGCATTTCAGATACAATTCAGTTTTAAAAGAGACTGCACAGTAAAATTCTGTTGCTAGTTAATGATATGGTTTTAGGACAGACTTTGTTTGTTTTTAAATAGACAAGCAATAAGAAACTTTGTGTAAGTATGATTAGAAAATGAAATACCATAAAACACAATTGAGAATAAAATCTATCATTCTGAGAGAGGTGGTGAAAACATTCCACTTTTCTTATATTGCCCCTTAATTAATGATAGAAAGTTCCATCACTTCTCTCTTCTTAACCATCGGCTATTTCGGTAGAGCACTGCAGGATTTTGGAACATATTTTCTGCACACAGACAGAAGTTTGGAAATCATGAAAGCCTCATTCACTTAAGTTACCTGCAGTATTATTAAGTAGGAAGTTTCTAGGCGTGAGCTGACAAAGGCAGCTGCGGTGAAACATTACCTTTGTGTGCTGAAGACTTCCGGGGAGCTGGAGTTGCCGCCGTCTGCACCTGCTGCTGTTTGACCAAATTCCCTTCACTCCCAGTCCTCAAAATCTTCTCACCTAAGCTGATTTTTTTCTGTTTGCTGGTTAAATCATCCTTCCTGAATGACTGCAGCTTAGATGCTGCATTAGCGAAGAAAGGTTTTGCCGAGCGTGAAGGTTTGGACATTTTAAAGAGCAGAAAACACGACAACAAAAAGAACCAACCCCAGAATGTTACCTGCTGGGGCAGCAAATTCTAAAAAATCCTTTGAGCTTCACTTTTCAACCGACACAGTTAGAGTCTGGAGTGCAGCAGGAGCTGAAGTGCAGGAGTGCCACTTGGGTTTCTCTTAAACAATAGGTATCGGGCAACTGCATGGCCCATTAACTAGACCTGTGGAATGTAAATGTGTGTTTCGAAGAAGCCTGTGACAGTTTTGCAATGGTACATGCTCCAACTCAGAGAAAACAGCAGGCTCTGGAATGTCAAATCTGTATGCACACACACACACACACACACACTCACAGAGCTCCCTAACACAGAGACCAGACACTGGACATCTAGTATTGGAAAATGAATGTACATCTACTCCACCCAGTCAGGTACTATATGTGAAAATGAGCCAGATGTGTGACTTATATAACCAGGAAGCAAATACCAGATTGTTTCCAGGCAGTGGTTCAAGCAAATATTTCCCTGCCATAGCACATTCTTATATTATATTCCAAGAGTTGATCATGTAGCAAATACCCACCTTCCTAATTACTTTTCCTGCTGTTTACAGAACACATACAGCACAATGGCAAATAAAGAAAACAGAAGAATGTAACTTCCATACCTTTTTAGGCTGCTATAGGATACTGAATAACTGATAAGGAGGGGCGTTGTGTGTCTGCATAAGCTGGTGTGGGATGTGCCAGAGTGTGCATATGTACAGAGAGAGAGAGAGAGAGAGAGAGAGAGAGCGCGAGCGCAAGAGCGAGTGACTGGGAATATGGATTATTTTACATTTTAAAGAGCTTGGAGTTTAGTGAATAAATGACTACTTGCAATTATGATGCTTTCTGAAAGACTAATAGTAATGAAGCAGAAATCAAGTGTGGTGAAGAAGTCCAAGTTTTCTAGGCTGCAAACATCCCTGCCACTATTTGAACACATAGCCCATATTAGAAGCTCACAAGCCTTTCCCCACTAAGGTAACAAGCTCTCCTTTTAGTCTCCCATGTCAGTGATTTTTATGACTTGGGGTTAAACTGTTTTCAACCTCTATTATTCTGAGTTCCCTTAGGGAGAGTCTATACAAACTCTCTATGAACTATAAAAAGGTGCTGGAAATTTGTGATCATACAACACCATTCGTCATGTAAATACCGTGATAAGCACATAGCTACTTAGCACTTTATCAGATGCAGAATTATGTGCCAGGAAGAGTATCAATGTCAGGATCAACTGGGAAAGAGTTACCTGTAACCTCAAAATGTGGGCCTTTGCCTGAGAAGTTGCCATTTCCAACTTTTCATTAGTAAAATTGGGGTAATAATTTTGGCTTTATAGGATTGCCATATAGAGAAACTGCAGCACTCAATATAAAAATTTCTTTTCACTGTATTTCCAAAAATTCACAGTTTTAGTGATTCTTAATAAGTCTAACACTGTCTTATAAAAAAATACTAGAGTTACAGGTTTGGGCTGGGGATGTGGTTGAGTGATGGAGCCCTTGCCCAGCACATGGGAGGCCCTGGGTCTGATCTCCAGGACTGAAAAACAAAGAGGAATCTGTGTAGAGTTACAGGCTGAAATCCTGACTCAGATCAGATTGTCCACAGTGGAATCACAAACATGATCTCAGCGCTATAAAACTGGGAAAAAATAATGTGAGTAAGCCCGTAATATTTTGAGGAAAGTACCCTTTGTAATGAGCCACTACAGCAGCAAATACTGCCGTACCATAAAATCCAACCCATTAACAGTGAGGCATGAAATTTACGTGACCCCTTTACTCTTAATAATTCTGTCCAAATAATACAGTACAACTTTAATGTGTCCACATTACATTTTATGTCTGCCTGAGAACCATGTTTCTTAGGCTTCTTCTTAATGACATCACATTAGCAGTCATCATTCTTCTCAGGATAGATTATGTCAAGAAATTAACTCTGGTCACTGCACAGACAGCCAAGTGTACGGCATCGGAGCTGAGCAGTGATGTAGGTGCTGAGGGCCAGCGATGTCCACTCACCAGCCAAGTGACCATCCTAAACGCAGGCTCACAGTCTAGACTCCTGCTCCTTCATGATGACCCCTGTGACAGAGCTAGGTCCCTGCACGTGTAAATCACAGGGCCGCTGAGGGCCTGCGGAACCTTCCGGCGGACCTCAGTGTGGGAAGCCCGCTGCAAGGATCACAGCCAGGAAAGAAGTGTGACGGTATCCTGATGCCATTTGAAACAGGTGGTTTACCCATCTGACATAGAGAGAGGCATTGCAGAGGGATCGGATCATGTCTCCTAGCACATTTTCCTTCCCTGGGAAAGGCCAATATAATTAGACCTACTTTATGAAGATGAGGTGGAAAAAATCAAAGTGATTATATGAAAATGGCTACTTGTAGAGCTGGGAAATGTATTAAGGTTCTCCAGAGAAAGAGAACCCATAGGAGATGTTTATATACTACATGAATGGATAGATAGGAGATAAGACGGATAGAGAGGCAGACCTGTAAACACACAACATATGCACACATATGTGTGCAGGAGAACGTATGTGCACGCACATGAACATACATGAATCTCTCCACAGGATATATATATATATGTTCCTGTGACCTGGATGCCCGGACATCTGAGGTGGGAGTCGTCACGTTGCTGTCTTTAGACTGTGTGGTTTTTCCAAGTCTGAGAGAGGACTGAATCACCTGGAAAACATCTGAAAATGAACATCTCCAGGCTTGTCAGGCCCAGTGAATAAAATTTCTGGGCACAGCTCACGAGGGGTTGCCAGAAAGTGACAGAATGCATTCTCAGGTGGCTTTCATGCTGGGGGACTGTGGAGCTGCTCTGGGCTGGCCTTTTGCCCTGGGCCCTTGCTAGAAGCCCCCAGATTAGGTTCTCTTGGCTGCCCAGGAGCGCTGCTGCCTCTCAGGGGCGGCTCATCTGCAGGGCCACTTGCTCACTTTGAACCTTCCATTCTACAGAAACTGCGACAGTTTCTACAATGGGTCTCCAGACTGGAACCTGCCTGAGACCACTAGACCCACACCACCTTGCCAGGTTCTCTGACCATACTTGGTTCGAGCCAAAATACTTCAGATAAATGTATTTCTCTGCCACTCAAGACATAGACTTTGCCTGTCGGCACCAAAATTTATGCATCTGTTTAAAAAAGGCTGGTTCACCTACAAGGTCAGTGCTAAAAATCCCCGGGAGGACATCACACAGTTCAGTATTCTTCCTTCCCACTCACTGTGAGTTTCCTGAGATCTTTTGTCATTCAGTGAGGATCAAACCCTTAAGGAATGGGAACGTCAGAGCACAGGGTCTTTGGTCATTGTGCACAGTATATTTTCAGTTTAAACCAAGAAAAGAAGAGGAAGCTGAAACAGGCGCATTTGCTTGGTTATGTAGCCCCAAACCTGCCCTCCCCACAACCTTTTATAGAAACAGAAACTGGAAGCAAGTAGGAGATTTCATTCCCTTCTTCTTAATCCTTACCTTATTCCTAAAAATCTGTCTGACTTGATTATCACAATGCATGCATGATTAGGGTAAACCGTGTGAAGGTAAATAAGAAATGAATGATAACAGAGACAAAAAGAAAAGAAATTTTGCTCTGATTTTCTCAGCACTGAGGCAAAAACACAAGAAGGAGATTCTATGCTACTTTATCATTAGTTTGACTCTAATGCTAAGAAAGATTCCACTGGATCACAAAGATCCTGTTTGAATTATGAGTGACCTCAGAGCAAAGACCAGCGACTACAGAACAAGCCCCAGCTCATCCTGGGAGATAGAGCACACCTACAAACTTGTTCCTAGCACGCTGCTTTAATCAGTACTAGACAATGTAGCTCCCCTGGTCAACAGACATCTGGCCCAGCTACTCTGGGTCTTAATGATTCCAGCTAAGATGATTCTCAGGCAATCCATTTTGGATTCAGGACTAAATTCTCAGGCTTTACTCCTGCCTGTGGCCCCTTTTGGTTGGTATCTCCCAACAGTGACCTAATCCCAGCATGATCGGCCACGCTGGACCTTGATATTTGCCTTTTTTCTTCAAGACTCTTTGTGTCAAGCCTCCTGCATGTAACAGTGACAACTCTGTCCTCCAGCTCTCTCTGGACTCTCTGAGTCTCTCAATCTCATTGTCAGTATCTCTGGTGTTGGCCTGGTGATCTATGGCCCAGAAAGATATGGTCAGAAAGTTTTTCTATGTTAAACCCAGTCACCATTTTTTTCAGCATGAGAACATCTTACTGAACTATGCTTAGGGTTACCACTATTTAATTTTTCATCATACTTTTGTCCCCCCACCAAATATATCTGTTGAATTTTATAACTGCATGCCTCTAGAACACAACCTCACCTTCCTGGAAATCTTCATTCTATTGATGTTATTCCTTGTCAGGGAGACATTACAATGTTTAGAATATGGGATTTGAGTAAATCAGCTAATTCTTCCTGTGAACTCTCCTCTTAGCTTCTGACCCCCTGGTCTACCTCTTCTTAGACTCTGACTTTGCAGCCACTTAATAAGCAGCTCTGGCTTAGGGATGAAATTTGGCTCCCCTGGCAAAGGAGGCTTCTACTGGTGCACTGCTCCCCCGGGGATGGTTCAAGGTCACAGCCTGCAGTGACCCTGCGCTTGGCTGGTCTTCACACAGGTTCTAGCACATCCTGTAAACAGTTTGACCCATTCATCTGCAGCTTCTGCCTCTCATCGGGGTCTGACACCAGCGGCCACCCACTCCTGCTGGGGACTTTGGTCCATAGCCGGGGTCTGGCTCTCAGAATCTCCTTTGTCTCCTCGTTCAGCCAAGCCTTGCTTGGAGTTTTTCCATACCTCTCTGAGTCTGTTCTCTTTTCCAAATCCCAAAGGTACCAGCTGACTCTGATTTTTTGGTGGCACACAAAATCTCCACACTTAACCAGTTCTTTCATATAGTTAACCTAAATTCCTCCTATGGACTTCAAAAAATTTTCTCTCATTCTGAATATGGAGATTGGAATCATTTATAAGGAACCCTGTCTCTCGTTTCTTCAAGGTCCATAAAAAGAACTCCACATAATGAAACTCCTGTGTACTGCCTACCTGATGTTTTCCATATGACCCCGTGACATGAACCAAACCTGGCCACCTTAACAGCCAGTCACACCCTGCCACAGTCATTCCACACAAGCCAGACCGCTGGTGCATGCTCAGTGCTCCTGCTTCTGGCTGCTGCATTATCGAGTGGAAATTTCTTATCTGGTTCCCAGCTTGCAGTGAGAACCGGTCGGTGACAACTCACGCCCAACTGTAAAGTCATCAGGGATTGCAAGACAAATAAAGATACCCTTCCCTTCCACCCGGATAAAAATGCTATAGGCTGTGGCAGGGTCTTGGCCCCCCCATGGTAATTTTTCATTAATAATAACTACTAACATGAATCGTATATTTACTGTCTACTCAGCACTGTCCTAAGTCATTTACCCCTGTCAATAACCCTAAGAGGTAGATACTGTTAAAGGCACCATTTCACAGTTGAGAAAGCTAAGGCGCTCAAAAGCCTAGAAACGCAGCCAAGAATTCACATATAATAAATCCTAGAGCTGGAATTTGAACTCAGTCAATCTGGCCCCCAAATCTGACTTCTTCTAAGTCAAAAAGTCTGGCTGTGAACCACATCACACACTGACAGTAAACATTCAGCGACTATTTAGTCACAGTAGTGACCCAGGAGAAGTGCCTGTCTCCCCTGGGATGTTGTCCGCCAGACCTCAAAAGGCACTGCACCCTGGAGTTTTGCAAGCACCCCCAGATCGGATGCACAGGGCTCTCAGTGTCGCGGGAATCCAGCGGCTCCATGCTGGAAGAACAACTTCCTGTGCTGAGAGGCAGATGGCGAGGAGCAGTGTCGGGGGAAGTGTGAGCTGGCTTCCCGCGGCGTCAACACGGCCCGAGTCCCCGGGGAAAGGTCAGCAAGCCAGCACACGCCGTGCTCTCCTGGGGACCCTGGGCTGAGCATCCACATCTTCCCAACGTGGGGACCTTTCCCTTTTCGTGCCTCTGTTCCCACTTTGTGACCAGGTGGCAAGAGAAGCAATTTGGCGAGATCTGTCTGACTTCTATTCTCCCCCGATCTCCACTTGCTATGACACCTCAGAGAATGCGCCTCTACTCTTAGGGCCAAATCCCCTGCGCACAAGGTGCGAGAGCATCTGCCCGGTTTATCTTAAGATTGCTGCAACATTTAGGTGAGAGAGTGAATGGGAAAACACTCTGATGATTGTATAAGAACACTTGAGTTAAATGTTATTTATTTAGTGGTACTGGGGAGAAATCCTTTGCACTAAGCTGTATCTACTATCCTGTTGTATGTTTCGTTTTGAGACAGGGTCTCACCAAATTGCTACGTTACCCAGGCTGGGCTCCAACTTGCCATCCTTCTGTCTTAGGCTCCCAGAGTGCTGGGACCACAGGCATGTCCCGCCATAGCTGGTTAAATAGAGGTTATGCTTTTAATAATTATAAAGTACCAATTTCCTATTTGGGCCTAGATTAATACTTGTTTTTTCATTTTTATTTGTCTAAAGACCAGCTTGCTATCCTAATAAAATGCTTGATAAACTTTTCTATAAAGGGTCAGTTAATATTTTCAGCTTTGGCTGTGGTCTCTGTTTAACAATTCATCTGTGCCATTGGAGTATGAAAACAACCATAGACAAAAGGTGAATGAATGAGCAAGACTGTGTTTCAATAAAACTTTATTAACAAAAACACAGGGTTGGGCAGATTCATCTGTCCTTTGTTGAGCCCCATTCCATACAGCAGTCCTTTAAAAGCATTCATGAATGATAACGTCATTCTAACACCTGTCTCCTCGACCAGTATGAATTCCTTGCTTCACTTTTTGTCTGCACAGTTGAATTCTTTGCTCTGGTTTCAAACCTTAGAATGAGTAATTTCTCAAATTTATCTCATCCTGATATTGGGACACGATATCACATTCAGCCAAATAAGACTCATGGTGGTCTCTACAAACAGCCAACACTGATCCTAACCTAATTACAAACTATACTGGGATTGGGATATGTCTATCTCTTTGGCTACCTGGCTTAAATCATGATTTGGCATTTTATACTAATAGTTAATTGACATAGGTTATAAAGTGTAGGGAGGCAAGACTTGAGAACTTGGATAGCTGAATCTCAGGTCTGAGCTTACCTTATAAAATTTTTCATGACTCCTAGATTCAAGACAAAGGCTTGTAAATTCAGATTCATCAATTTCCTAGTTAAATGCTGCAGAAAGAGTTCTTGATTAAACCACCCTTATTTCTAAGAATCCTTTAAAAAGCATTTTTAAAGACTTCAGTAAAAGTTGCTTTGTACCATGATGTCACCCATCTGTGCTTCTATATTGTAAGATTCTTAAAATGATTTAAGGCATGCTTCATTATGTTACAAAGTTGTCAGTGCCAAGAGGAATTTTTTTGGCTTTTATTGCAAAACACACCCATACATAGAAGGCTGAATGACTTATCTGAACCAACAAGTAGAGATGGAAGTGGTTTGAAAAGTTGTACAAAAATGTGTTAGACAGCCAGGTTGTGATGGAGGCTGGAATGCTATAGTCACAGACAGTTTTCCAAGTGCCATTTTAAGAATTATCTTGGCTTTAAATGAAAGTTAAAATTCTATAACTCAGAGTGGAATCCTGAAGATGAGTTGTTTCTTACTAGGCTCATCTCCAGTGGTATTCTTGAAAATATAATTTAAAATATAACTACCTGAAAACATTGGATAACTTAAGT
>RJWM01004567.1:0-100184 GCA_004363535.1 Dasyprocta punctata | reverse complement strand
TTTTTTTTTTTTTTTTTTTTTTTTTTTTTTTTGTTTTTTTTTTTTTTTTTTTTTTTTTTTTTTTTTTTTTTTTTTTTTTTTTTTTTTTTTTTTGTACCAGGGATTGAACTCATAACCTCATGCCTGCCAGGCAGGTACTTATGCCACTGAGCTAAATCCCCACCTGGAATACAGGTTTTCAAAGTTGTCACTAAAAAACTTCTGGATTTTGGTAGTATCCATTAGGATGTCACCTTTTTCATTTCCAATTTCATTGATAAGGGTCTTTTCATGACTTCTTTTGGTAAGATTGGTTGTTTGTATATTTTGTTTAACCTTTTGAAGAACCAACTCTTTGATTCACTGCTCCTTTGTATTTTTTATAGTCTCAGATTCATAATTTGTGCTCTGATCTATAGTGTCCTTCCTTATACCAACTTTTTTGATTCAGTTCTTGTTCTCTAGGACCTTGAGGAGGTATATTGTTAAGTTATTTATTTAGGCTCATTCTGTTTTTCTGGTGTCTATCTACAGCAAGAGACTCCCTTGGACTGCTTTTATTGTATGTTTTTGGTTCTTTTATGTTGTCCTGGCATTACTATTTGATTCTTGGGACTAATTTCTTCTTTGATTCCTTTTGTGATGCAATGATTATTCAAAGTTTTATTACTGTATCTCCATGCATTTTTATAATTTCCGTGGTTTGTGATTTCTAGTTTCACTACACTATGATTTGATAAGTGCATTGGATAATTTCACTTCTTTTGTATACATTTTAGTATGCTTTATGGGCCATTGTGTAGTCTATTTGAGTAAAAATGCCATGTGCTGCTAAGAAGAATGTTTATTCTGATGGTGGTGGTAAAATGGATAGCTATTAAATTCATTTGTTTGAAGGTATGATTCTACTCTGATATTTCTTTTTTTTTTTTTGTCTAATTGATCTATTTGTGATATTGGGTATTGATATCTCCCACTACAATTGTGTTGTTTATCTGATTTCTGTATCCAAAGTAATGTTTGCTTTATGAAGTTGAATGTGACAGTATTTGGTGCATATATATTTATAATTGCTGTCTCCCCTTGTTGAATTCTTCCCTTCACCAGTATGAAGTGACCTTCTTTGTCTCTTCTGATCAGTTTTGGCTTGAAGTTCTCATTGTCTGAAAATAAGTAGCTACTCCTGATTGTTTTGGGGTTACTGTTGCATGGAAAAAAATTTTTCCATCCTTCGATTTTTAGTATATGAATTTTATTAATTAGTAAGTGTTTCTGATATGCAGCATATGTTTGGATTTTGGTTTTTAGTCCAGTCTGCCAATTTGTGTCTTTCGGTTAAGGAGTTGAGTCCACTCACATTGATCGTTACTACTGAAAGGCTTTCACTTCTTCCTGTCATTGCATTATTTTCCTGTTGCTGATTCCTTTTCCCCACTTCTCTTAACTGTTCATCCTACCTGATGTATTCATTTATTTCACTAAATTTTCTAGCATTGTATGATTCATTGTCTCCCTCTAGTATATCCTTGAGAATTGTTTTGATTGCTGTTTGGCTGTCATGAATTTCTTAAGGTGCTCATTGTCACAAAATAACCTTATTTCTCCATTGCATAATTCTGTAGGATAGTTGAAAAGATAGTTTTGCAAGCTATACTAGTCTGAGTTGGAAGGGTTTTTTTGTTTTTGTTTTTGTTTTTTTGTTTGTTTGTTTTAGGGCCGAAACACTTCATTCCAAGCTCTCCTGTCCTCTAAGGTTTGTGTTGAGAACTCTGCTGTAATTCTAATGGGTTTACCTTTACAAATGATTTTATTTTTCTCTTAACAGTTTTTAAGATTCTATCCTTATATTGGGTTGCTGGGATATTGACTAAGCTGTTTCATGGGGAAGTGCTTTTTGAATTATGTCTAAAGTTCTTTATGCCCTGCTTACATGTATGTTAATTTTTCCCCATATTTGGAAAGTTTTCTGCAATTTTTTCTGTAAATAATTTTTTATGCCATTCATGCCATCTCCTGATTTCTTACTAATTCCAGATAATCTGATGTTTGCCTTTTTTGCATCATTTTGGATCCATTTTCCATGGTCTCTTGTTGTTGTTAAGGTGCCATTGTTATATGGCCACCTGGTCATCCCTGCATTCTAGTTCTGGAACTCTGTTCTCCCATTGACCACTTCTGTTTCTCCTACTTTCAATAGAATTTTTTCCATTTGGACTCTAATTTTTACTAAACTAATAATTTGTGTTTTACACTGTTTGGTTTAGCTTAGCTAACTCTTTGTTAGTGTCTTCTTTAAATTCACCGACCATTTTAAATCCATTATCTGTTCAGTTATCTCGTCTTTGAGCTCACCTAGCACCATATTGATACAGACTTTTTGTGTCCTCTTTTATCACTTCATATAATTTTACTGTTTAGCTTTTGATTTCCTCCACATCAGTGCCCTGTGTTTTAGTTTTGAGGGAGTTGGGAGTTTTTATTATTTTGTTGCTTGGTTTCTCATGCTTCTATTTTTGTATGTGTGCTAAGATTTGAGGGTCAGTTAAAGTGGAAAGACTTTATTGCTATTATGGAGATCTCTAGTTAGTGTGATTTCTAGTGATGTGCTCTGGCTATGACTAACTCTGGTCCTTTGCATCTGTTCTAATATATGTCCCCTTTTGTTATTTTTAGGAGAGGGTGCATTGAAATTTGTCTAGTACTCAGTTCTCCAGAAACTCACTGAGGTAATAATATTGATGACACAAAAGCAAGCAAGACATTGGCATATAGCTAAAACAGATTCATAGCAACAGTTATGTCACCACTGGCAATAGCAAAGAAATTAGCAACAATAATTGAGTCAAAGGTAAGCTAGATGTTCACATGCCATAAGAACTAATAAAAGCTACCACTGTACTACCCTTAACAATAGAAAAGAGATCTGTAATACTCTAGAGACAAGGACAAACCAAATATTGACATGTAGTAAATATCTACAAAATCCAACCATTGCTAACAATAGAAAAGTGTTCCAAAAATTTAAAGTCAACTAAATATCTAAAAATTAATAAAGCTTAATATAATGCTAGTAAAAATGGAGAGTGTAAGGGAGTAGGAAAGGAAAGAAGTAAAATTTGAAAAATAAAGGAAAAGAGGAGGAGAGAAAAATAATGTAAAACATCCAATTGTAAAGGAAAATTAGTAGAATTAGATAAAACAGAAAAGAACTAACAGTAAAAAGAAGAGGCAAAATAATGTTTAAAAAAATAAAAAAAAAACCTGAACCCTGAAAAGCCAACACAGAAAAAAAGTCCAAAAATTTTCTCCATGTTTTAATAAATGTTTTATTTCCATGACCTGGGAGAAGGATAGTGAGTAGCTACTAAGTCCTCTATTATTTTCATACTCCCTTTTTACACAAATGTTAAATCCTGCCTGTCTTGCCTGCTAGGTGTGGGTCTGTCAGTGGTGTCTGTTCTAGTGCTGTATTCATTCCATCTGTTCACTGTTTCTGTCTTTCGCTGTGTACTCCAAGTCACTGCTTTCTCCACCTAGCTTTATGGCCTGTGGGTTTTTGATGTGCCTCCCCCATCCACAGTCCCCTCTGTTTGTACACCCCAGACTGTGGCAACTGTCCAGGCCAAGGCATTTCCCCGATCATAATGGCAGATGGAGAGAGCAAATAGACTTCTGAGCTGTGTGCTGAGTGCAGGCATCAGGGGAGGACAGCAGTAGGTGGTTAATGCAGTCTGCTGAATTTAACACAAGCACTTTCAGACCCAGTCCCCTCTGAAAAAACGAGTCTGCTGGTCTAGTTCTTCTCCACAGAGGATGAGGCCCTGATGTCCTTTCTGGCCTGAGCTTAAACATGTGTAGCCTATGCTCTCTCTGTAACCGTCTCTTGTGGCCATCTTCTCCCCAGTCACTGAGGGAGGATGACCCAACAACCCTGAAGAGATACCCTGAAGTGTACTTGTTCTGTGACTTCTGATTCCTGGAGTAGCTCATTCTTAAATGATTAATCCCTTCTCAAAATGGCCCTTGGTTAATCACTCTCAAATCTGGCAGTCATTGTAATGGAGTTCTCCATTTCTTGCCTGCTACATGAAAGGATTTCCTTTCTGAGTGAAAATCTAGGCTGTTTATGCAGTTTATCATAACCATGGGCTTTTCATGGGGCTACTGCTGCCAGCCTAGTCCATTGCTTTTCCTTGAGTCCACCAAACTTTTCCAGGCTTTCCTTGTTTTTACAGAGACAAGTTTCCATTCCTGGAAACTGTGGTTAGTGTTCCAAGTGCGTCTTTCTATTCCTGCTTTATCTTCTAGTTCTCCAGTTTCTCTGTGATTTCTTGTTTTCTCTTTGTTAATTCCCAAAGCTTTTTTTTTTTTTCTCTTTGCTAATTATTGTTTTCCAGGGTTGTAAGTCCAGTTCTTGGAGAGGCTATGATATACTGCTCAATTTTACACTGCCATCTTCCTTCTCCTCCTTTTATACCTAGTTTCTTCAGAGATTTTATGGAAGAAATGGATTAAAACCTTTTTTCTGCATCTTCATAGATGATCATGCAATTTTTTAATCATTGATTTATGTGGTGTATTACATCTACTGATTTACATTTTTTTGAACTGCCTTGCATATCTGGGATAAAACCAATTTTGGCAATGTTTGTTGAATTCTGGTTGGATAAATCTTATTGAGGAATTTTGCATCTATGTTCAAGAATATCGGTCTATATTTTACTTTTTTTGTTGAGTCCGTATGTAGTTTGGGTATCAGGGTAAGCTGGCTTCACAGAATGAGTGTGAAAGCATTCTTTCCAGTTTCACAGAAAACTTTCAGGAGCATTGGTGTTCTTTAGATGTCTGGTAAAGTTCATCAGTTAATACAGTATGTCCTGAGCCCTTACTAGTTGGGAGAGGTTTTATTAGTGTTTTGATCTCATTGCTTGTTAGTGATATTTTTTAGATATTTTTAGTTCAATTTTGGTAGGTCATCTGTATGTGACTAGGAATTTGTCCAATTCTTGTGATACTCTAATTAATTGTAGTGCACATTCTCAAAACAGTTTCTAGTAGTTCTCTGGATTTCAGTGGTGTCTGTTGTCCTTTCACCTTTTTCAGCTCTAATTTTACTAATTTAAGTCCTTTCTTTTCATAAGCTTTGCTAAAGATTTATTGCTCTCTTTTTACCTTCACAAAGAAGGAACTCTTAGATTTATTGATCCTTTGTATTATTATTTTAGTCTATTCCATTAACTTCAACTCGGACCTTTATTATTATTTTTTCTCTCTGCTGGTCTGGGGTTTGGTTTGTTCTTGTTTTTCTAGGAACTTGAGATTTATCACTAAGTTATTTAATTGGGATCATCCTGATTTTCTAACATAGGCACTCATAACTATAAACGTTCTTCTTAGAATTGCTTTCATTGTGTTTCATAGATTCCAGTGCATTCTGTTTCCATTACATTTGATTCAAGGAATGTTTTCATTCCTCTCCTGATTTTTGTCAATGACACAATGATCATTCAGTAGTGTGTTATTCAGTTTCCATGTGTTTGTGTGGTTTCTGTGGTCTCTTTTGCTGTTAACGTGTAGTTTCATTCCTTTGTAATACAATAGGATGCATGATAGTATTTCAACTTAGTAGGACCTGCTTTATAGCCCACCTTATTGTCCATTTTGGAGGAAGTTCTTTAGGCTGCTGAAAAGAACACGTATAATGTTTTTTCTACTGTTGGATGAAACACTCTGCAGATGTTTAGTGAATCTATTTGATCTATAGTGTAGTTTAATTTTGATGTTTCTTCGTCAATTTTTGTTGACCTATTTGTGAGAGTAGGGTGTTGGAGTTAGCCTCTGTGATCGCATTGGAGTCTATGTATTGCCTTCTGTCAGCTAGTATTTGTCTTATGTAATTGGGTGAATTGACATTTTGTGCATATGTATTTACAATTATTATCTCTTCTTTGTTCTCTTTATCAATGTGTAGTAGCCTTCTTTGTCTTTTCTAACTAATTTTTATTTGAAATCTACTTTGTTAGGTGTAAGTGCAGTTACCATGGCTTGCTTTTGGATTCCATATAGTTGGAGTATTATGTTCCATCCTTTTGCTTTCAATCTGTGTATGTCTTTTTAGGTGAGATATGTTTTTTGCACAAAACATAATCTTTTCTTATATAATCTTTTAATCTGTGTGTTTTAATTGGAGAGTTAAACCATTTATAAAGGTAGGTACTAATTCTTGCCATTTTATTGTTTTTCTAGTGTTTGATTCATTCTGATTCTTACCTGGTTTTCCAAAGACATTCTTTTTCGTGCCCTTGTGATTGTGACTGTCTTCTTTCTCTATATTTAGGGTTTCCATAAGTCTGCAATGTTGTTGACTTGCTTATTAATTTCTTTAGTTTATACTTTCCTTGGAAGGTTTTTATGCCTTCTGTTTTAAAGGGTACGTTTGTAGGATATAATAATCTAGCTTTTCAATTATTTCCTTTATGGGCTTGATGTACATTATTTCAAGCCCTCCTAACCTTTAGTTTCTGCTGAGAAATCTGCTTGTATTCTGAAAGGATTGCCATTATATGTGATTTAGCGTTTCTGTGAGCTTTTAATGTTCTTTATTTGCTCTGAATTGTTGGCAGTTTGACTGAGTTGTTAACAGTTGTTTCTGTTGTTGGGGTTCTGAATGCCTCCAATACCTAACTACCCATCTAATTCCTCAGATTTGGGAAATTTTCTGCTGTAATTTCAGTGAGTGAGTTTTTCATGAGTTATCCTATATTTCTTCACCCTCCTCCAGCACAGTGATTCTTCAGTTTGGTCTTTCACAGTTATTGAAGAGCTCCTCCATATTTTATTATTTGTTACTCTTTTTTTTATTACTGACTATTGTAGTATATCCATCTTGTCGTTATGCCCTGATAGTCTTTCTTCTCTTTCATCAAGAAAAATTTAATTGAATTTTTGTTTGACCAATAAAGGTTTTCATTTCCAGAATTTCTGTTTGGTTCTTTTTCAGAACTTCTATTTCTTTGCTAAAATGGTGTTCCATATCTTACATTGTCTTCTTTAATTCATTCACTGCTTATTTGTATTTCTTTGACTTCACTGATCATGCTCATTAGTATCTTCCCTGATATCATTTATCATTTTAATTATCAGCTTTTAAATTCTTTGTCTGGAATTTCATTTTTCAACATTGATGGTATCAGTTACAATTCTTGGAGGCATCTTGTTGCCTTTTTTTCCCCTCATGATTATTGTGCTTTTGTGTTGAGGTTTGCAGATGGGATGTATATTTCTATTGCTATTATGCACAGGTCCTTTTAGTAAGTGACATTCTCTTTGTGTTGTGCCCTAGGCTATTGGTATGTCTCAGCTTGAAAGCACCCACTCAACCTATTCAAAGTGC
Organism: Dasyprocta punctata; assembly: GCA_004363535.1. NCBI lineage: Eukaryota > Metazoa > Chordata > Mammalia > Rodentia > Dasyproctidae > Dasyprocta > Dasyprocta punctata. Next base: position 92,812 of record RJWM01004567.1, on the reverse strand, counting down.
TGGGATCAATCCCCAGCACTTCTTTGCAGTGAGAGAATAACTTCCAGTAATATCAGCATCTAAAGAACCCACCATATGTCAACATATAATACTTGTTTTAAATGTTTTCTAGTATTTCACTCAACCAGAAAAAGGAAAATAGTAGTATATGATAGGCTAGGGAAAAAAGGAATTATTGTTCATATTTATACATGAGAAAAAGGCGAGGGAAGAGGGATATGAGAGGGTATGAAAGGAGAAGGAAAGAAAGAATATAAATAGTGAGAGAAGAGACAGAGATTGAATCTACTTAACCAACTAAGAAAACAAAAGTCAGAAGACCCCATGAAACAATCTTTCGTGTAGCAAAGCGTGCCCCTCCTCTAGGAGACGTGGCTCACCACTCTACACTGCTGTTCACTGCGAATGCTTCCGAGCAGGACACAGGTGCTGGACACACAGGGTCTGCACTGTTCTAAAATAAGAAGGTGCCAGCACCCAGTCTTACACTGGTCCCTGCAGCAGTGCTCCCGGACTCTAACCCCTTCCCTGCACAACCTCATGCATCTCAACTCTTTTCCTATCACAGTATTCAAACTGCCCATTCTGCATTTTTGTTGTCATTGTTGTATTTTCTTCCCCTTCCTCTGGCTGAGTGTGCTTGCTGCCAGCTGGGTTTCATGCCACCTGGCTGCTGCACTGAGACTTTCCCAGCCAAGAGTCCAGCCTTCTGTGACCCAGCTGCTAGGGTCTTTCCCTGTACCATATGATTTTAGTTTTATTGTCACAGTACCATTCTCCTTGGTCCAAAATGACTCCAAGGGAGGATGCCCACTGCCTCCCTGGAGAGAAGTGCTTGCTGTGTTCTCAAGATAGAACAAATGTGGGAGCTTCTGTTCTTCCACACTGTGAGCCAAGGCAAATCCAACTTTGTCTTAGTGCCCCAAGAAAGGGATGGTTCCTCTCCTTCCCTGAGCTGTCATTGGTTCAGTGCCAGTGCACATGGCTTCTGTTACATCACTTGGGTTTTTAAATACCAATATTTCTGGGTTTTGCCTGGTTCTTTGCTCCCTCAAGTTGCAATCCAGGGATTTCCTCCATTCCCTAACTGTCTCCTCAGCCAGACACGTCCTTGTTGGTTTACCAGCATATCGTGGAGTGGCCTGTAAGAACTTCCATGGTTGATGCCTCTAATTATTGTTCATTTCTTTAAAATATTTAGTGTGAGATATTTGAACTCTATGAAGAGCTATGCAGTTGCAATATACTTTCCACCTAGTTTAATAGATTGAAACTTCAATACACCTCTCTCAAACCTCTCTCCACCGTCCCTGGCTGTCTGGAATGGAGCATTCATCACTCCTCAAAAAGTCTTCATATTGAAAGCTGCATACCCCAAAGTGTACACTTTTTATGCTTTTAATGTATCTGTTGCAATACATTTAATTTAAAAACATATAAAAACACGATGGTTTTAATATTAAAACATTCATGCATTCTGGCCAATATCATGCATTCTGGCCTCCTCACAGTATAATCCATGTTTATTTATTTTGTTTCTTTTCAGAGAGCATTGTCTTTTCTTTTTAGTTTCCTTTTTATTGATAGGTGTTTGCTGGACACAACAATTACATTTATCTTGGGGAATTGTTACTTACACATAGCCCGTCTTAATCATTTTTGTTTTCCTTCCCCTCCACCCTCCCCACCTCCCCCATCCCTCTTCCCAGCTCCAAAGTCGGCCCCCCTCTTTCCTGTCATCTTTTATTTTACTCTCTATGTTGTTTATATTTAATGTGACATTTTATAGAAAGGTCATAACTAAAAATTTTGAAGTACGATTTTTAAAAGAAATTCTTTATAGTCATATATTTGTCTATGTCAACAATATGTAGTATTATTTAGATCTGTTTTTAAACCTCATATAACTTGTAATGTATTTTATATGGTCTTCTGAAACCTTTTTCATCTTACCTGTTCAACTCTTAACACTTCATTTGGGATATTTCTTCCAGTGTTATTTTAAAAAATTAATGCCACTGTGCATTACTGTGGAATACTGTTCGGTCCCTAAAATACAACTTAAAATGGCTTAGATTGAAAATGTTATGTGGAAGTTAATGTATAATGTAGTGTATAAATGAAATATATGTTTCATTTCAAGTTTAATATAACATATCCTCTCATGCTTTTTTCTCTGTTCCTTCTCCCCAAATTGTCGACAGTTGAAAAAGGACGAAAAATATGTCAGGACAAAAATGGTAAGTAATTTTTTTTTTTGCTTGCTATAAATTGGAATAGTTTAATAAGGTGTAAATTACATCGCTTATGCTCAGTAAATTGTTTAATGGAGAAGTCAGGAGACCTGTTAGCAGTAAGTAACTGGTTAGCCCTTCTTTAGTGGTAAGTACTCCCAATTTAATATCCCTACTCAATATGGAAGAATGAAAAACTAAGCAAAAAAATATAAATATATATAAGCTTTTGTCTAATGTGCAAAAAATTCACTTTTGTGTAACTTTTCTCTTGAGAGTCCAATGATCATTTTTACTACCATGCTTTCTAGCTTAATGAGTTGATGTATTTTTTTGTCACTCTTATTTATACCTTCCATCATTGGAGACATAAGGGAATTTAATCTAGAGTAGCTATAAAATAAAGAATTATTTTACAATCTCATACTACTCAAATTTATTTAATTTATAGTCATGACTTCACCTATCACGAACATTCAAAAGCTACTTGTGGTTGGAAGTGTATCATGCTGAATAAAGTAGATGTGTTAATCAGTGCTAGTTCTGTCATTTATATGCCTGTAACACATCTAAGCAGCATATAAAGCTTCTTACAAGTTCCAGAGCTCAGCCGTTTGCACACGTCTCATCAAGCAAGCAGATTTTTGTCGTTTTACCTTCTTTAATTTGCATGATGTAAAAGGTAGTACATGCTTTCACTTTTGTATATAGTTAATTAAAATAAATTTTCTAATTCCCCCCCTCTCATTAGAGAAGCATTTAGGCCCAAGTCCTCCATGATATCAAATGTCAAACTTCAAGAGAACTTTTGAAACGTAATGAGTTTTTAAAGTAATGAATAAGTGGCTAAGGGATATCATTTCCCTAAGTAAGCCCATCTGACTGTCATCTAAATGTTGTCAGCCATTTTTCCCTTAACTGTTTCACTTTGCCTTATGACTGAGCTGGCTTTATCTCATGACATGTGGTAGCTGTCCTATCCTGGCAGGAGGGTCAAGCGAGTAGTAGTTACTCATCCAAGAGACTGGAGGGGCCAAGGAAATAGACTCTTTCCCAAATTCTTTCTTCCAGTTACTCCACTTGACAGCTTGTGCTGAAATATGAGGGCTGCAGAGTGCATTGTGGTGAGCCCTGGACTACAATTTCAAGGTGTGGATTTTAAGCAAGATCCTAACCATTCAAAACCTAAGAGTTCTCATTTTTGCAATGATAGAGGCTAAGAGGTATTCACCAGATCTCTGAAGTCCCCCCACCTTTTTTTTCAAAATTGAAATTTTTTTTCCCATCAATCTATAATCATTGGCAGAAGAAGATACAGCATAGAAGTCCATCCTATGGCTCATTTTTGAGAATCCCAGTCTTTTAATCAGCTGTGTGAGTTAGCATTCCCATTGCTGGGGCCAAGTGCTTGACACCAGTATCTCAAAGGTTAAGAAAGGTTTAGTTTGGCTCAGAGTTTCAGAGAGTTCAATCCATGGTTGGCTGGTTCAGCAGAGTCAGGAACAGCACGGAAGAGGAAGGGGCCAGGTGGCAGGCACAGTATCTAAGACCCATCCGGATACAGCCAGTACTTTACTAATCCCCCAGACAGGTCCCAAGCCAATTAAGTTGACCTGTCACATGTACATATTGCATCAAGAGATTATCTTTTATATAAATGTTATATGTATTTTTGACTTATTTTCTGTGGTATGAACTCATGATTTAAATATTTAAATAATGCAGATGGAGAGAAAGCAGATCATGAAAGTCTCCCATAATGCTACCTTTCTTACCAAAGATGACTATCATTAAGGAGGCATCTGAGATGCTGGCATTTTAAGAATAAATATGCAAATTGAAAATCATAAATTTTAAAGAAAAATAAATGAAAGAGTATAAAGCATCACATTTAGAGATACAGGTATTTTGATCTATTGGTGTAAAGCAACTCATGGGATGAAAGTCTGGACATCTAGAGTGGTGATGGACAGAGGTAGAATGAAATCCATGTCTACAGAGAAGAGATGTTTGGGACCCCTCCGTGGGCCTTTGGAGCTGGAATCCTTGACCAAGGAAAGTGTGGGTAGAACAGGGAGGAATACAGTACCCACATCAACCTTACTGTCAGCATTTGGGAAAATACTGGTCACTTTCAGAGAATTCCACTTCATTCTCAATTTTATTTCTGATTTCATCTTTTGGTTTGCTCTTCCCTGCGACTTTGCAGAAGAATGGCTTTCTATCTGTATTTTAAGAACCTATGTTGAAGAATTTAAAGTTTTTTATGTCAGGAGTCTGTTTTGGGGACTTTTTTGTTGCTTTTGTTTGTACATTTTCAGCACATAATAATTACGTTTATCGTGAAGAATTGACATACATACATACAACCTATAAATTCTTTTTTCCCCTCTCCCTCCACCTCCTTTTCTTTTGCCAGCATCAAAGTCATTTGTGTATTTTACAAGACATTATAAAGTTAATTATCATATATACAGATTGAAAACCAGACTAATAGGCCACAGAACATATAAAACATGTAAGACAATTACATTAGGTCAAGGTACACATTTAAATACATTGTCCACAGTGGAGTACAATACCTTTTTCTCTCTCTTTTTTTCCAATTATTTGTCTTTCAATTCAGTGTGTGTGTGTGTGTGTGCATTGAGTTTTTTATACACAAGAAACCATGCGGTATTAAAGTTTCTCTTAACAGATTTTAAATGCTTATTTACTTTTTTTGTTGTGGAAAGAACAATTAGCATGAGATCCTTACCCTTTGAACAAACTTTTGCATAATACAACACAATTCAGTAACTCTAGGTGCCGTGTTGTGTAACAGATCCCTAGGACATATTCACCTTACATGACTAAAATTTACATGCCTGTTGATTAGCAGTTTCTTCTTTCTCTCTGCCCAGTCTCATCCACAGTTCCTACTCCCTGGCTCTGAATTTGGCTATTGTAAATTCCTCTACCAGACTTTCAGCGTGCTGTTTTCTTGCCTCTTACTACTTCCCTGCAATCTCCTCGCTGCAGCTTGCTGGTGGAGTGGAGACTGTACCTGTGTCTGTCCTTATTCTAGCTCCCTGGGTGCTTTCCACCCATCACCGGGCCTCCTCAGCCCGATTTTCTCCATCTGCAAAAGAAGCATGTGCAACCTGTTGATGCCTAAATTCTTTTCAAGGTTTAGTTTCTCAGTCTCCTAAAAAAGATTCTAACTGTCCTCATTTTAACTTTTATGACTTTAGAGTTAAAAAGGATTGATTGACATTCTTGGTGTGATAAACACAGCAGAAGTATTTTCAAGTTTATTAATGTTGTAAATATAAAAGTATACTAGAAAGTCAGGGTTAGATAAATGCTTTTATGCTATAATATCTTAATAGTCATGAAATTCATAAATAAAATAGCTCTTTAAATGTTTTTAGTGGTTATTCCTGGGACTTACAGGATCGATATGCTCAAGATAAGTCCGTTGTCAATAAGATGCAACAGAAGTATTGGGAAACCAAGCAGGCCTTCATTAAAGCCACAGGGAAGAAGGAAGATGAACATGTTGTTGCCTCCGATGCAGACCTGGATGCCAAGCTAGAGGTGAGCTCCTGACCGCTCTCGGCACCGTTCTGCAATCAACTCACCTGGGCAGGCCTACATGTGCTTCAGATTTGAAAATGGGGAGCATCTAGAATCAGGAAAATTCAGTCCCAGCACATCAACAAATTCTCATTAACTAGTCCCACAACTCAGTTAATTCGTTCTTTAAGCACTTCATTGGAATAGATGGCCTATGGTAAATTCCTATTAAATGTTAAATAAAATTAATGCAATCAAAGAGCTGTGGCTAGTGATATCTGAGGAATGATAATTGGAAGGTAGACCAGACTTCAACAGAACCTACTAATGTTTAGATTACCCAATGAGAGATGGGCTAAATTTGGTAGGAGCAGCGCCTTTTCCAATAAATCTGGGCTACTATTGTACCTGCTGATTGTTGTTACCTTGGGAGAACTGCCTGGTTTCTCTTATTCTGATTTTCTTAGAGCATGAAATGGAGATAAGAATAATTATTTATAACTGCCATGAGTGCTAAATTACGTAACTAGAATGGTGTCTAATGTGACCAAGTGCTCATGTCCCAGGGACCATTTAGCATCCTTCCCATGCGTTATCTCTGACACCTAGCAAAGGTCCTGACATTACTGGCCCCTGCTACCCTATCCTAGGTTTTCTCTCACAATGCTTACATTACCCTCACTATCTCCAGCCATGATGATTCATTCTCAGTGCTTGGGCTACAGCCAGGCAAGTTCACGTGTGTCAAAGCTTTTCCTATGGTCTCTCTGGACACTCTCCAGATCTTCCCTTGACCAACTTCTTCTCATGAGAAGCTTCTTCGTCTCAGCCTAATGGTACACTTGAAAAGCCTTACTTCAATATGCTGTTTAAGGCCACATTATTCACCCCCGTTCCCCACCCTCACCCCCCTATTCACTAACATACAGGCTTATTTTATTTTGCTCAGAGTTCTCATCTCTGATTAAATTGTCTTAGATATTTGTCTGCTTGTCTTCTCTCCACCGAAAGGTCAAACTCCATGTTAGCCTTAATCATCACTGTGTTCCCAGACAGTCACACAGTACACATTCAACACGAACTAAGTAAATAAGTCCACACATTCATATGATCACTGTTCGTTCGCAGCCCTTTCTTTACTTCTGTAATTGAAAGTTTTGAAATAGAATCTGAGTTGGACAAGAATGTTCTCAAGGAGGTTCTACTATTGAAAAGAGTAGAGTCAAGAAGCATCCATTCTGATTTTTGCACTTGAATGATGATTTAGCATTACTCTGATTCCAACACAGGAGAAGGACCCAACTAAGAAAGAGAATTACAGGCCAGCCTCCCTGATGAACATTGATGCAGACTGGAGCAAATTGTCAAAAAGACTTGAATGATGGTTTAAATTATTAGGAGAGCTGAGTGTGGAGTTACATGCCTGTAATCATAACACCTGGTAGACTGAGACTGGAGGAACTCAAGTTCAAGTCCTAAATGGCTTACTTAGCAAGACCGTGTCTCAAAAATTAAGTGAATGAATTAATGAATTAATGGGCTGGGGATATAGCTCAGTATGAAGGTCCCTCCCGCATTAGTGTAAGTGGTATATGTTCTTCATATCTTATAGCTTTTTTATTTTTTTACAAACTATTAAATGTACCCCTTATTCTAGAAATAATTTAATATACTACTTACTACTAAGCTAAATATTATGCTTTTATGTAGGCTTGTATTGCAGGGCTTTTATTGAACCAACCACACTCTAAGCCAAATACCTGTTGTCCTAGACACTTAGCATCCAAAGTCCTTAGCTGTGACTAATAATTTTACCCATGATAGGGGTTTCTGTTGCAGAAATGTTAATACTGATATTGAAATTTATAGAGAGCGCTGATTTCACCAATAAAACATGAAAGTGATATTCAAACCATGTGATACCATTTTATACTGAGTTACTCCATGAAAGACTAACTTATAAATCAAAATGTTTTACTGTACCGGTCCTGATCATGTGCCATGCTTTAATAATAGTCAGATTCTCTTGCCATCTAATGGGAAGTTGATATAGCAATGTTATGCTGATTGTCAAACATGTCTGTGTACATGTTTGTAATCACATCATTCTGGAAGACTGAGATGGGGACTGCAAGTTTGGCCTCAGCCTGGGCAATTTAGTGACTCAGCAAGACTTTGTCTCAAAATAAAAGATAAAAAAGGCATAGGGACTCAGCTCAATGTGAAACTCTCCATTCAATCTGCATTACCAGACCCCACCCCCCAAAATGCTAAGTTTTAGTATTTGTCCATACTACTTTTTAATTAGATCATTTTTTTTCAAAAACATCAATGGTGATGACAGTCTTTGAATGGCTGCCGGGATAGAGTGGACTGTCTTGATGATAAAAGATGCTCCTTAGCTTGCTGTGAGTGGGGGTATATAAGTGTATAGTATCAGCAGAACTCACAGAACTGAACACTCCAGAGCCGTGCATTCTACTGGTTTAACTTTTTTAAGTTTTAAAAAGTGAACAGTAATGGTAGAAAAGCTCTTTGTGCCTATATTCAAGAATTAGAATCAGAACATCTCGGTGGTCTGTGACTCAAAATACTGATTTTCTAGGAACAGAGTAAGATGGCCGATTTTTGTTTCGTTTTGTGGTAGAGAGTATTTGTTCTCTGACTTAAACAGATCAAGGATGCAATTTAATAAATTAGGTAATTTGTATTCTTCATGACCAGTTTTATTACATTAAGTGTTCTTAGCATTGATTTGTCATCTTTTGAGAATATATGCATGCATCCACTTTTATTAGATAATTTAGCCATTGATAATGAGGCAGATCATCTGTTTTCACTCAAATGTTGAAGTGCTTCATGATACAGAGGCGTAATGTCTTCATCCACGTGGCCAGTAAACCAAGGGGAGAGGAAGAAGGAAAACCTTGCTCTGCCTCGTGGAGAGGCTCTGCAGAGGCAGCGTGTTCATCTGCTAGGTTTTCCTGTTGATCCCGGCCCATGTTTCTGAGTCTGTGGACAGAAGGTAGATAAAATATAAAGTCTGTTGTGTTAGCTCCCATCACTGTGACAAATACCTGAGATAAATAAGGATATAAAAGGAAACAGCTTGCTGTGGCTCACAGTGTTGAAGTTGAATTTTATGGTCATATGGCCCCATTGCTTTGGGGCCCACGTTGAAGCCTACATCATGTCCAAAGTGTATGGCAGCGGAAACCTATTCACGTGGTGGAGCCCAGGACACAAAGAGAGAAAGAAGGAAGGGCTGTGTCCCCATCCACTGCAAGGGCACCTTCAAAGACCTAACTTCCTTCCACTAGGTCCCACCCCTAAAAGTTCCACTGTCTTCCAAGTAGCCCTATAGGGTGGCACCCGAGTCTTTGGCCTATGGGTCTTCAGGGAACATTTAAGACTAAACTACAACATCTGCTCTATCTTTACTGAGCTGTCTTTGTTTATTAAGCAAATAATGAAACCACCATGAGTTAAAATCTAGTTAAATTCTCTTCAGTAGAGCCCACCTGCCTTTCCCTTAGTTTTCTTTAATATGGTCATCATATGGCATTATGTTGTGTCTCTGTGTATTTTATGAAATCATTAGGAAAATAAATAGTGATGTTTGCTTCTAGCTAAGCGCTATTGTACCAGATGTCTTCTAAACAGGCAGAACATTCAGCTGATTGATTTTTGTTTGCTTTATTGAGTTGTTTAAGCATGCCATAAAATACATTAGGATCACAAAGTAAGTTAATGTCATCTTTTAAATATGATGTTTACTTGATAGATCCTCCACTAAAAAGAAAAAGACAACAAGTGGTGAAAGGAATAAATTAGGTTACAAATGAATATCAGATCTCTGGCTTACCAAATCTTCCAATTGGGCCCTTTACTAGGTCTTCTGTTTTCAGCTATTATTTCAGTAGTCTTGAAGAAGGAATTGTTCTATACTTTTTTAATTTAGACCACAAAAATGGCGAATTCCAATAAGAATACAAGCAAAGGGACATATTTAAATGGACTGGTAAGTCTTTGTATAGTTCATCACATAACACCAACACACTTAAACACATGAGCTTATTTTGTAATGGATAAATCAAATGCTATGATTTTGTACAGTTTGATTATTTTTATTTTGCTGCTCTATGGTTTATTTTGTGTTTTGTTTATATTTGTATTACAGCTGTTTCACTCAATCCAGAGAACCTGTTTGGACTTGTCTAAAGCAATTGTACTTTATCAAAAGAGGATATGTTGTAAGTATTCCATAAGTATGAATATTGATCAAGTAAGGATTTAAAGAAGAACAAGTTATTTTGCCTTACTATATCATTTAATATATTTAGGAAGCTATTTTAGGGAGTTGGTCTTTGTTCTTTAAGCCATGAGGAAGATCTCTAAAAATTTTACCAATAATTTATATAGACTATTTACCTTTCAAAACAAATCACATACTAGGAGAATTTTATATTAACTCTCCCATATGGATGGAGATACCATCTATTTTCCCAATTACGAAAATATTTTCTCAGTTATTCTGGGCTTTTTAATATGGAGTTGTTTTTATTTCATTGCTCTGGTTCTCTTACATCCAATTTTCTTCCTTTTAAACTGGTCAAGTGTTATATGCATGTACCAGGTCCACACAAGGAGTATGGAATCATGTACAGCAAACATGTACCAAAAAACAAAAAAATAAAGGGGATCACGAGATGAGTAGAGGGGAAGCGATGAGAAAAGGAATGAAGGTATGTTATGATCATGCAGGTATTCCCATAAGGAATCTAAATATTATTTAGTACATACATGTACTAATACTCTAAAATTTAAAAAAACAAAATAGTTAAATGATGAAAGAAGACACATAGTTAATTGACTGATAATACATTACTGGCAGTACTTTCTCAAGAAACTTTCTGACATTAGACATTGAGTTACCAGAGAGCAACAGTTTCATGTGGTCATCCTGTCTTAAAAGCATACTGATAAAGTATTTCTGAATACTGAATAGAAGTCGTGTGTTAATGTGTTTCAAACTTCCATTTAGAGGTCATTTCTATCTAATGCTAGAATGTAGGAACTCTTCCTATTGCTGAATGCTACCACATCTCTTTCACAAGACACTAGTTAACAATTGGTCAGTTTTCTAGGTTAGTAATGTTATTAAGACAAATATTTTAGGAAAATCCCAAATCATAGGCAGCAGTTTGTACATTGTCTATGCTAATATTTGCCAAATGTTTGGGCTAGGACGTCTCTAGGGCTATAACTCCAGGGTCTGTGAGGAATCAAGGCTTAGGACACGCAGCCCCCAGCCTCTCCTTGTCCTGCATCTGGTCAACCTCGAATGCCAGCCTGTTTTGTCTCCTGCGTAGCTTTTGGCTTCTGTCTCCCCATCCTCCATGCACCTCCCCAGTTCAGGCCTTCTATCCCTCTCTCACCTGGTCTGCTAAATCAGCTCCCTAATTGATCATCCTGTTGTCTCCACCTTGGCTTCCTCCAGTCCATTGTCTGCACTGCCGAGTATCAGTATCCTTTTAGATCTGAATGGATCACACCTTTGCTTAAACACTGTGTTCAGGGAATTATTGGTCTAGTTCTCTTTTACTATACTCACCATTCTGCTAATACCATGAAATAAATCATTTTTTCCTTTATGATAGAAAATAAAAAGATATTTATAAGATTGCGACTCTTACTTGTTAAATCACATGAAGTCCAGTGTGCCCTATTATTATTAAATAAATGAAGTAACACTGGGCATGGCGGTGCACGCCTGTAATCCCAGCACTCAGGAGGCTGAGGCAGGAGGATCACTGCAAGTTCAAGGCCAGCCTGAACTGCATAGTGAAACCCTGTCTCAAAAGAGAGAGAGAGAGAGAGAGAGAGAGAAAATAAATGAAATAAGTAAAAAGGGAAGGAAAGATGGAGGCCTGCAGATTTTCTATAGTGATTCTCTGAACAGAAATTATGCTTACCATTTATTTTAATGTTTCTAATAGAAAATCTAGAAAGACCTCACCCCTGAATCACCTCAGGTTAGTTAATAGAACTAGGACTGAACACACTCACAGCTCAGGATCATCTCGTAGTACATGGGGTTGCTCTAATGCCCCCCACCCATTGGCCTGGTCATCTGGCTGGGCTGGAGGAATGTAGCCCTCGGTGGGGGTGAGCCCTGTTGGGCCACCCAGCAGGCTCACATGAGCCGTGCCATTGCTGGGCAGCAGGGGAAGAGGGGCGCTCTACCCTGCTGAGACTGACAGGGATCCCAGCTTTGATAGAGGACTAAGAATAGTGTAGTTAGGTGATAGTGTTGCTGGGCAACTGTCAGCACAAAGAAGTGAGGGAGATTCCTGTGAACCGATGGGGAGTGCTTTTGAGGATATAACCTTAAATGACAGAAGCCAAGCACATCGATAGTGTGTTGCTTTTCCTGCACAAGATTGGGGGAAGAGAGGCAGAATAGAGACTTAAATGCAAAAAAAAAAAAAAAAAAAAAAAAAAAAAAAAAAAAAAAAAAAAAAGGCAGGGGAGGAGATACACACACAAATATACATGTGGTCTGCTTGTTGTGCTAAAGAAATCCAGAAAAGATAACAAGAAACTACAGAGACTGGGTATTAGTGGGATGGGGACAGAACGTGTACGGGAGCGTTGGAGAGGAGGAGCCGTGAGGCTGGCGTGGCCGGGGTGAGCAGGGAGCTGGGTCTCACTGAGCTCCTTTCAGATCGCTCTGACTCTTCAAACCATGGTCATGTTCCACGCTCTCCAAAGAATACCTAACCCCCCAGGACACAGACCGGGGAGAGTCTGAAATGGAATACGGACTGTAACAAGTGGGCTAAATTGCAGTACAAATGAGTAATATCACCACATCAAGAGAAGGGAAGAACTAACCTTCTTCATAACTTTTAAAAGCCACAGTCTTGACTGTATAGTAAGCAAACATGAAATACATATTAAAAATTTATATTTTAGTTAGTGTATTTATTTATTATGAGTTAAAGTTAGAAGTTCTGAAACAACTTTCTGTGTATACTGAGGGCAAAGCAAATCAGTGAGTAAACCTATTGTAGATAATGAGATCCTGGGTTCTCATTGTCTGTAGAAGAAAGAAGTACAAGGAAAGGGAAAAGGCTAGAATGAACATTGTGATGATGTCCTGGACTCAAAGGTATTACAGAAAGTCATCTTTTATATAAAGAGCTATAGCTCCATACAGATAGATGCATCCAGGGATAAATACAGATGAGTCTATGTAAATGAGTAAGCATACATTCAGCTGAGATTGCTACAAGCACTAACTCCCCACGTAAGCGAACACACCTCGCACTCAGATATGTTTCTAAATAGGGTTCCCCACTCCTTGGAGAAGTGATTGATTTCAGGATTGGAGCAGGGTAAATTCAAAATGAGCCTGGAATATCTTATAATGTCAGAATGTAAGAAAGTACTTAAAAATGACAGGAGTATTTATTTTGAAAGGAGACAAAAGCAAGCTTGTGGTCAAAGCTGGTACAATTTGAGCAATAAAATACTTAATGATAGTATTGTACTGTAGCCCATAGGAAAAATGATTGCTTATATAGAAATGATGGATGGGTGGGTGGGTGGATGGATGGATGGGTGGGTGGGTGAGCTGGCGAAAGGGACTTCTGTTTCTTGTAAAATAATTCCAATTAATAAATATAGTAAAAAAGAACCACAAAACTCCCACTAGGCACAGTAGGAATTATGGCAGATCAGAGTCACTGAAGAGTAGTATAATTAGCCAGTGAGAGTTTGAGGAGAAACGGGATATTTGCAAAGCCTCATGTATTTCCCCTTTAAGATTTTTGATAATTACAAGAGGGAAAAAATGAACCTGACACTGGACACACCCAGAAAATGCTACCTTAAACAAGTGATAGTGGTCTACATCCTCAGGGATAATGCATAGTGCTGCCATCATGTATTCCTTGATGCCATGCGCTGAAAAGGACTCTTCCCTCGGTGGTGTCCTTCCTGCAGATCCATAGCCCGATCCTAATCATGGTAAACCAGGCAAACCCAAACTGAGGGGCATCCTACCAAATACTCCTAGAAAGCACAATATGAAAAAGTTGTCCGAGTCTGAAAGACAAGAAAGACAGAGGCACTGTCACAAATTGAAGGAGACTGGGGAGACTCAGTATGTCAGTGGCACATGGAATTTGAGACTAGATCCTCAGAGGCATAAGAACATTCATGGGGAAGCCATAAAAAGTCAAATGGAATCCGTAGTTCATGTGATAGGACTGCAGTGTTAAATGTCTTCATTTTGATCACTGTACCATGGTTACCTAAAATGGAAATACTAGATGACCTGGGGAAGGATACACAGGAATTCTTTTCTGTCAGTCTAACATTATTTCAAAATAAGAAGTTTAATAAAAGTGTAAGTTGGATCATATTAATCTCTTGTTTTTAAAGGCCTCTAATAAAAGTTAAAGTAGAATCCAAACTCCCATACCATAGCTTATAAATAGGTAACTTGTGAATACTCCAGTTGCCTTTCCCTTCTCCCACAAAGTTATCTGAGGTCTTTTGTATTCACTATTCTCTTCCTCATGGTATCAAGACTGGTCCCTTCTTGTCATCCAGAGCTTGCCTTATTAGTCATCTGAGATGCCTTCCCTGGCCACTCAGTCTAAGGCTGCTCCCAGTAACTCTCTCATTCTCATTGTTCTGTCTGGTATTTTTCTTTTGTGTGTCTCAGATTTGTGTTTATGCATGTTTTATTTTTTTATCACCTGCCACGTAAATATAAGCTCTCTTAAGAACAGGAGCCTCCAGTGTCTCATTCATCACTGGATTCACCGTGGCAGAAGAGTGTCTAGTATATATCGGTTCCATAAATCTGGGCTGAGTGTGTCGATGCTGCCAAGCTAATTAGTTTCATAGTTATTTAGTTGCTTTTTAAAAAGGCACATCTGAAAATCTAATCAGCAAATGTAAATAGGTTTTTATTTGAATTTTAAGTGCTAGTTAACTGAAATCTTTGTGTAAGGAGAAGCATCTGAGTTACCAGACACATGTGTTCCACTTGAATTTTAAACTTCTACACACATCCTTTATTTGAATTTCTTAAAGAATGACCATCTCTTCTCAAAGCTCAGCTGATGGAGCTTACACTTTTTCCATCATGTTTTCAGAAGCGTTACCAGAGCTTCAAGTGAAACCTGCTTACCACCCAGGTTGAATCTTGAAGTACATAAAATGACAAAAAATTATTTTTAAATGTTTCAACCTACTCAGGTTCATGTAGGAAAGAGTACATTTTACCAACTGTGTAACCATTCAGTATTGTGAGCTGGTTTCTTCCTGGACTTAAACATGTTCATTTGTATATGACTTAAGGCTTCAAGTTAGTTAAAAACAAAAAAAAAAACAAGTGACAGTAATCTCACACTGTTAGGAGTGTCTTAGTTACTTTCACTGAGACAGAATACCCCCACAAGTTAAAAGAAGAAAGATTTATGTAGCTCATAGTTTGTAGAGGTTTCAGCCATTGGTTGGCTCCAAGGCAGGGTGGCAGGGCAGACGTGCATCGCAGAGGAGAAGCAGCACATGGTGGGCAGAAGGAAGCAAAACAAGGGCCGACCACAGCTCTTTGTATCCCTTATGTCTTATCTAGGCCACTTAGGGAAGGTAGCACTCACACCCTCAATCCTAGTGCCCCTGATTCTAGCGATGCACCATGAATCAATTCCAAGGTCACACAGTCTAGATCCTATGACCACATGAGGCTTTGTGGGTATGTGTGTGGGGACATATAGACACAAGCCATAACAAGGAGCAAAATGGGAAATTACTTTCCATAGGAGAAGATTCGTTGTGAAATTGAGTGCATCACATTAGTCAGTAAAGACAAGAAATGGAAAGTTTTAGAAAACAAACACTAAAATCTTCTTATAATTCTAGAAAATGTTAAAGCTACATAGAACCATGGCATAAATATCAAATAAGCATTAAATTTTATTTTAATAAAGTGAATAAAGCACAATTTTAATAGTAACAGGGTAAAAATGATAATTGATTCAATTTCACAAGTGTTTAATTAGCACCATGTAGTTCATGCTCAGCCTAGAGAATACAAAGTTTGGATGAAGTCCATGTCCTAGAAAGCTGAGTCTCATGAGACAGACACAAGCCTGCCCACACACACTCTGACACTGGTCCCACCATGGTAAGTGTAATAGAGGTGTGCAAAGGGCTCTGCTGTCCAGAGCAATAGGCCAGATACTTCACAGAAGAACTAACCTTGAAACTGGGCTTTGATCTGTGAACTTGATTTTTGAAAGCGAACAAGAGACAGAAAGCCACTACTTATCACTCAGGAAAATAGATTTTAAAAGCCTCTTCATCCTAGGGTTCTCTCAGGGGACTCTTTAGAGTGAGCCATAGTCACAAATTAATAAGGAAGTAGTAGTAA
Source organism: Dasyprocta punctata (assembly GCA_004363535.1). NCBI lineage: Eukaryota > Metazoa > Chordata > Mammalia > Rodentia > Dasyproctidae > Dasyprocta > Dasyprocta punctata. The sequence goes on along the minus strand of RJWM01004567.1, from coordinate 76,567 downwards.
GTTTTGCCATTGCTTTCCGAATTGTTTCTGGCCAGCTTCCTATAGCCACTGTTAGAGAGGTTGTGTCAGGAATGGGGCACATTCTGGAAGAATCTTGAATGGCTCGTGAAAACAGACAAGAGTCCTAGAAGCATTTAGGAAGCAGTCTTAGAGACATGTGATGTGTAGCAGTATTAAAGTAGAAATATGAATAAGAGTATTGTTTAGTAAATGCTGAGTAATGATAATAAATGCAGTGTTTAGAGGGGAAAAATTCACCCTCAGAAGCTCGGTGTCACCTGTGTCTTTGTGACCGTATTGTTGGTTTGTGTTTGGGACTCTGCCCTGTGCTGTTATGTGGCTCCTCTAAATTTTATTATCAGTCTCTAGAATAGGGAAAGTGTTTCACAACTATCAATATGATGCTGATTATAAATATACTCATTTTACTACTTCCATGGAATGTACTCCTAGCAATACTAAAAAGACAGCATTAAAAAATACAATTCTACAACTTTTTGTCTTTCTAATCCATAGAAAGCTTTTACCAAGTCACTTTCTCTCCAGTAGTCCCACCTGAGATTGTCTTTAAAAAGAAGGCCAAGATTAGGCAGAAGCAATTTAGATTTGGTTCTAACTCTGTGTTTCAAAAATCTACCAAGTTGTTGACCTAATGACCCATGCACCCTCTCTTCCTGCCCCCACCTCCAACCGAAAACTTGCTTCGTAGTGGAGCAGAGAGTAACTCAGAAAGTGAAGATGAAAAAGTCAGCAGGAGAGAATAATAGGAGGCAGCCAGCACTGCATTATAGGCAGCTACAAAAGATTCCCACAGTCGCACTTGACAAACCCAGCTCCTTTATTTCAGCTCGAAGCAGCACATTATGGGCTCGCTTTTCAGTACAGAGGTCATTTTCTGGTTCTGATTACAGGGCACCAAACTCACTGACAGATGTATTCAAGTGAATTTGATCTCAGGCATTGTAAATGGAAGAACAGCATGAGAGTTAAATGGCAGGGTGGGGGAGGTGGGGAGAACTTACCTTGCTGCCCGCCACTTGGGTTTAATTTCATCTGGTCTTTGCCTCTGAAGGAGAGCAGACCTTGTGATTTGTTTGTCCCGTTTTCTTTGTGATAACAATGCTCATTGTTCACAGTTTCTTCCCATCTTTTCTTCATCAGTCTTGTCTCAAGAAGAAAATGAACTGGGAAAATTTCTCCGATCCCAAGGCTTCCAAGACAAAACCAGAGCAGGAAAAATGATGCAAGCCACAGGGAAGGCACTCTGCTTTTCTTCCCAGCAAAGGTGTGTGGCCTTTAATGGGGCTCTCTTTTGTGGGACAAAGAGAATCCGGGACCCACGTACTTATATGAAAGGGAGCTTCACAATCTTGGGAAGGCTTTTGCCTGAGGCTAAAGAGATGCTCAGGACTTGGTTGTTAATTATTTCTACTTAACACTCTGATTAAAATAACACAGAGGATTCTTTTTTCATCTCTGTTAGTTAAAAACAACTTCTTTCGTATTTTTTTTTTCTGGTCCATGGGGGCATAATATGCACCAGTCACTGTGAGTGCTGCCCCAGTTTGTATTGAACCTTCAGTGTTGCTCACAGGCTGGTCCCATTCCAGCAGCTGATTAAAGCAGGAGCCTAATGAGACTAGTTTGAAGGGTGTCCTCTATGTTCTCTCTGTGGGCCAATTAACTGCAGAGGTGTTGTTCAGGATGCTCGGGACCACACCACCCCGACCCTGGGCCAGTAGTACCGCCTGGGAATCTCTTAGAAATACAGATTCCGGGCCCCATCGCAGGTCTGCATTTTAAGAAGTCCACTATTGATTTTGATGTATGTTCAAATTTGAGAAAGTTTGGCACAGGACGAATTGTGGCAGATCAGTAGCATTAACACAACCAAGGCTCATTTTTATGGGAGCCACTGTGAAATAAGCAGGAGCCCCTCACACAACTGTTCTTTGAGCCTTAGAAAGGGGACCATCTTTTTGCTGTTCCTCCTGCCCAGTGACTCACAAGCCTACCCCTGAATATTGTACACTAGTGTTCAGCAGAATTGTATCTAAATAAAGCTTGTAGGTTGCTTCCAAAAATACTTAGGCTGCAGAAATTTCGCTTACTTACATTGTCCATTTCACATTAATTTTTCCTTCCTGCTTTCCCTTGGGCCAAGAGCAGGCCGTTGGCATGTTGTTATGTGGGTATTCCTATAAAAGCCCAACAAGGCAGGGGAGGAGAAAAAAAAGAATCTAGCTTGTCAAGTTTTCAGTGGTCCCATCCCTGGGAATTTTGATTCTGCTTAATGACATTTAGACCCTGACCATGTGGGCAATGCCAACTCTCATAGTTGAATGGAACCCTTTCCAATATTTATACCAGCTTTCCAAGTAAATGTTTGTTTATAATCTTGAATTGTACCTTTTATACTTATGTATAACAGATTTTTTTCCTTGTAAAAAATACACATACTCGATTTTTAAAATTTAACAACAGAGAGCCGGGGATTTAGCTCAGCAGCATAAGTGCCTGTCTGGCAAGTGTGAGATCATGAGTTTGATCCCTAGTACCAAAAAAAAAAAAAAAAAAAAAAAAAAAAAAAAAAAAAAAAAAAAAAAAAAAAAAAAAAAAAAAAAAAAAAAAAAAAAAAAAAAAAAAAAAAAAAAAAAAAAAAAAAAGGATTAACAACAGAGGCAAAGCAAAAAAGAGAAAATTAAAAAAATAAAATAAAATAACTAAAATTTTACTAATAGAGATGCATCTACTTAAAAGCTCTTAATACTTTCCAAGTATATATAGCCTTCTTTCTGACAAGGAAAATAGATTCCTACAAAAACTTCTTCCATTTGGCTTCTACAAAGCCAAATCCAGGACACTATCGGGGTCACCATTACTGATCATGTTGTTCGTTCTTCTCAAAAAGTATAAAGAAATGCCTTAAGTTTATGTAATGTAACCTTGGGATACAAACAAAAACAGTAAAAGAAATCCACAAAAACAAATGATTCTTGAATGTATCAGTGGTATAAATTAGCAAGCTGTACTCGGTAATTTAATGAGGTGTGGCCAACATGCAGTTTAGAGACTGGCCTCCTGCAAGGTGGCTCTGGTTTCGTGACCTCAGTTGCTTGCCAGGCACATGAAATCCCAACCAGTTCTCCTAATCAGGCAGAAAGCTGAAGATCTAAATGAGCTCCTGTGAACTTAGATTCTTAGTCCTCAATGAACATAATTTAGGGTGTACTAAAATGCATTCTTCACATAAACAACATCATATCCAGTAGTGTCTGTATCCTATTATACACAGATTATTTTGCAATTAATTTTTCAGCGAAATAATACTAATATCTTTCTTTTTATCTCAATGTATACATCTTTAAAATCATTCATGGTATAATAGTCCATAATCTGGATACACAACCCTTCTGTTCATTTCTTGGTTTACTTCAACTTTTTCCTATTAAAGGATAAACATAATTAGATTAGACCTTTAGGCACTTTGTTTATTGTTCTCATTGCATCAGTTTTCATGAATAAAAATGTGGACCAATCTTGCACTGAAGATTGATGTTTTGCATTATTGAGTTTCTTCTTCGTCTTTCATATCACAAGTGAATGAGTTTTTACCTTTCTGATCTGATATGATGCAAGTTACAAGAAAAAATTTGAAGTGATTTGTAGGCCTTCTTTTCCCCCGTCATCATGTTATTGCAGCTTCAAAGATTTCTGTCCAATTTTTAGCCTATTCAGGAAAGTAGGCACAATTCAAGGTAAGAGAAAAAAAGAATTCACAAATAAACAGACTCCTTTGGGAAACATCTGAGGACAGCTTATCTCTTTCAATAGATGTCTTCAATTATACAAACCTTCACTCACTATTTGCTTAATGGGCTTATTTGCTAGTCTTTGCTATAATTGCTTATTCTGCCCGGTGAGTGGTGACTATAAAAATTAAACCAACAGGATAAAACACAAGTTGATGGTGCAAAAATTGTTTCTTTGAAAAAACCTCCAATAACTGCAGGACAATGTGGACCAGCTATTTTTGTAGAAACACTCCGTATTTAAAACAGTCAAGACAATAGGGAGAATAGTAAAAGCGATATTTTCTCCTGAACAGTTCATTGTGCCGCTTACTCTCTCTCAGTGCTATGCGGCCTGGACAGTGAGGGACCCGCCAGAAGCTGACTTCAGCACCCTGGCCGCCTGGTTCCCCTCAGCTCCGTAAGTCTGCACAGAAATGGAAATGTAGATATTCTTCTAATTTTCATATTTCCCTGTGCCCTGAAACCACACGGAGAAGGATATATTTTAAAAGTGTAAGTCATCTGGCATTGCTCATTTTAGGTAAGAATATGGAAGAAGCAATATTTTATCTGGAGCTTGAGATGCTTCAAACTTTTTTTTCTGAATTAATGACAGTATGTTATGGCTAATGTTAGAATTTTGCCTGTGTATAGTATACACTTGCTTCTGGTATAATATGTATGTTTTGGTTTTTTATGAAGATTAAATCACATAACCTACTGGAAAATGGTAATGCACAGTAGACCCTCAGTCAGTGTGCTTATTTCTCTTCCAAAAACATTTTAAATACTTGAGTTCATGCTTCTTTCCTTTGTGACCATTGGAGAAAGCAGCAAATGCCCCAGCCTTTAAGATCAATCAAAATGACCTAGTCAGGGAGACCCTAATCCCACACACTCCCATCCATGTCAAAGGGCTGAGCTTCTGGGGAACAGGAGATCAGATGACTAGGTGCAGAAATGGAAATAGGATCGCCCTTCATTGAAGCAGGATTGGTTCCAAGTTCAAATGAACACTGCGCAGGCTTGAGGCCACCTCCAACACTGATGGAGGTGCTTCCAGATGACCCAATTAAGTAACAAGATTAAAGGATGAGAAGCTGGGTGGTTGCCTCTGGCTCATTTATCAATTCATATCCATTTTAATTATTCTTCATCAAATCTTGGTGGAGCATCTTTTATGTTGCAGTCACTGTTCTGTGTTCATGAATTTAAGGTGGACAAAATGTGGAGGATTCAGACTGAACTGCTGAATGGCTGAGTTTTGAGATTGTAGCTTTGCCTTCTTGTCCAGGTTGGCCTTGCGCAATCCTTTGTGTCGATTTCACCAAGAAGTGGAGACGTTTCGGCATCGAGCCATCTCGGACACGTGGCTGACAGTGAACCGCATGGAGCAGTGCCGGACGGAGTACAGAGGGGCGTTGTTGTGGATGAAGGATGTGTCTCAGGAGCTCGATCCAGACCTTTACAAGCAAATGGAGAAGTTTAGAAAGGTAGGGGTTTCATGTCAGCTATCAAAAGGTTACCTGCTAGAAGGTAATGAGGTGTGATTTGAATCCCTCTGGTAAAGAAGACATAACTCAAAGGCGCCAAGGATGCAATTAATCATCGCTGACATATTCTTATGTGACAGAATACCAATTAATGTGATATGTAATTCTCCAAGGGTAAGATAGAAGAGACAGCTGGAAATTGCTGAAATTTAGTAACTGGCTTTAATTGAAGTCGGGATTTCATATAATGTGAACTTATTGTAATGTTGTTACTTTTAAATGCCTTTTCATGTATAGCTAAAAATCAAAATTAGATCAAACAAATCTAGAAAATGAGAGTAGACTATTAGTCTTTTAAATTGCTAATGCATATTAGAATTAAGAAAATAATAACCCTTGGTTTCGTGAGATGTTCTGAAGCAGTGGAATTTTACTATAGAATTAGCTGATGGGGGTATTGACTTGATCAAACTTTTTAGAAATTTCTCTGAGGAAAAAAGTAGCCGATAGCTTCTTAAATTTTTGTGAAATAACTAGTGAGCTGCATAGGAACAATCTTCCTTTTCTTTCTTAAATTATTGTGTATCAATGTAGTTGTTAGATTTTGTCATAGAAAGATACATCCTACCACTGGGTGGCAGTCATGCACTGAGGATATATGAAAATGTGGCTTGATTTTTGTTGTTGTTGCTGTTGTGTACAATCTTGGTAGTTCTTTGTTTGGTCGGCTAGATATATTTCCAGGCGGGAAAGAAAAAAGAATCAGCCAAATGTTAGACTTGACATAATACTATGTCAACTGTCTTACTCATTTCAAATGATCCATTTGTGATTAGAGATGTTGCTTAGAAGCCCTTCATATCCTTTTAAGTACATCATTGCAGAGCTATAAATAGGAAACCTTGCGGGTGCCTAGGAGGTTAGAGATGTGGGGGTGGGGAGAAGGAGGGACTTCCTGCTGCTAGGAAAGAGGTTACCAGTTCTTGCTCTAGATATTAGATGGATATAAATTCCTCTGGAAGTCAAATTTTCTTTTGGTTTGTTTAGAGTCCCTCTGTATGAAGAGAATCCATACAATATCCAGTTTTGTTGTTGCTGTTGTTTTTTCCTAGAATCATAGCTATCTTTCACATATTAGCAGTATCTAAATTCTCAGTAAAAGCAGGCTTCCGAGCCCATGGAAAGTCCAGACTGAAAAGCTTCTTAGAGATGATCCCGTGAAACTCACTCTTCTGATAAAAAAGAATATGAAGCTGCTAGAAAATCAAGATAATAAATAAAACTTGCAAGGTTTGGAGGCTAGATTCTGGTGACCCCAAGCTACTTTTGATATTTTCTGACTTTCTAAACGTGTCAGTAATTTGCTTTGTCTTTAGCACTTTCCTTAGGGGTTGAGAAAAATACAGTGGGAGTGGGTATAGAAAAAAAAAAAAAAGAACAACAACAATAACACTGTCCACAGGGCATATTGATGATCGCTGTCACAGGTACCTCCTTGGTGGCACAGTTACCAACACGTGAACTTCATTTTATACATAAGGAAAATAACACTCGTATTAGGTAACTATCCCATAGACAGACAGGAAAATAATGTCAGAATCCTATGAAATCTGCATAATTCTTTTTCCTTAAGAGGCAAGAAAAGAGAGTTGTAAATTATACCCAAAGTGAACAAAGATATTTTTATAGTAATACCTCTCCTGTGATTTATCCATTCAATGAATAGTTATCAAGCCCTTCTTATGTGCCATATAATAAAGGTGAACACATGATTATTCTGGAAGGCAGAAGAACTTCACATGGAATTGTTTTTATTTCATTTCGTTTGGATTTGGAGGGGCAGTTACTAACTGCATAAGGATAAAGTAAAAACCGAGTCCTTCGTCATTCCGTTTGAATGTTGAAACATTTCCCACCGTTCTGTGCCATTGTTCAGTCAATTTTGGAAAATATAGCTTAAAAAAGTTCATTGCCATGCAAACATAGCTCAAGCTATGCCTTACTCCCTAATCCCATGTGTGCTGAATTTAATAACTGGACATTGTATACACAGAATTTAGGGAACAAATTTTTTGGCAAGTCTATCTTCAAGTGTATATTTGATGAGGCCGGGCTTATCACAAAGGCAAGAACAGTACTGGTTCTCCTGGGAGCCATAACCCCAGCACCAGTCTAGCACCTGGCCCTGAGTTTGCCCTCATGTCTTGAATGGTGAGAATCCAGGAATAAAGGTGGAAAGGACAGAGCCCTGGCTTCTCAGAGCTCTTAGGCTCTCCCATCATGTGACTGACCTTGTGACTTTTAGTTACTTTTCTCATTGCTGAGACAAAATACCCAACACCCAAAGTGAAAGGAGGAGAGGTTTCTTTTGGCTCGCAGTTCTGTGCTGGAGGGTGGCACTGCAGAGCAGCATCGCAGAGCAGAAGACAAGCAGCAGTGGCAGTAAGCAGCAAACACAGCAGCTCCTCCCATCCCCTTCATCTTATCCAGGCTATCCTTAGGGTGAGTAGCACTCACTCTCAATCCTAACACCAGTGAACCAATTCCAGCATCACATCTTTGATCCCAGCAGCACACAACCTAGATCCAGCCATCTCTGAAAAGCCCCCCATGTGACTGCATCTAGATACAAGCCGTAACACTTTATGAGGCTTTGTAAATTGGCATATGTGGTTCTGCAGGTAAGAAGTATCACAGTTAATTTGTGGACTGCTGCTCCCTTAGGATGACTTTAAAGAGTACAGTTTTCTATTCACTTGCAGCTTATCACATGAAATTTAACTTTGAGCCTTAGTGTTTTGTCCCAGAAGGTTTGCATTTTAAACAGTCTCCACTGATTTCTCAGGAATGTGTTACCCAAATGTATTTCTGAGTCATCTGGTGAGGGATGCGGCTGTAGTAACTCCTCAGGAGTCACTGTGGAAGCAGTGATGTCGTGGGGGATTTTTCAGGCTCCTCAGGGAGGCTCCTTCCTTCACCTTGCAACTCATGAGACCTAATGGAAGTCACATTATCGATTCTTCTGAGTTCACACATTCTGGAAGAGACTAAAGTTCTGATTCTTCCTTTTGTGTTGTGGTCCCTCTGTTTGGAAACTTTGGCATGCACATGTTCATTTATTCATGCATTCAGCAACCAATGTGGAAGCCCAGGTGTGTCCCAGGTGGCACCCGGGATCTCTGCCATCCTGTTGAAATAGAGCACATGGACATGATGTGGTATGGTCAACAGTATCTGAGGTGCCATATGGCACCATGGGACCACCTAGGACAGGTGTCCTGACTGAAGTGACATCCAGAGAAGATGAGTAGGAAAGACCTTACTAGAGGAAGTGGGAACCACAGAGCAGAGCTCCTGCCTGAGAAAGCAGCTTGTTAGGTGAAAGCCATGGGGCATTTAGAACCAGAGCATAGAAGGCGAGCTGGATGCAGGGACAGTGGTGCCCAGGCCATGCTGCTGGAGCGGAAAGCAGGGCCAGCTCAGAAGGACAAAGACAGTGCGGGGGTGGGGGGAGGTGCTGAGAAAGGAGGGGTGCAATCAAATTGGGGCTCTCAGTAGCTTGCTTGGTTTGAATGTGGCCAAAGGATTGGAAGGGCCCCTGCCTCAAGGCTGGGAGAATTGCTCGACAAACTGTGGCGTGCCTGTGTAATGACTAGGGAAGTAGACGGAAGAGAAATGCACCATTCTGACTTCTGCCAGACCCAGTAGTGGCACCATTTCAATCCTAGAACTCGTTATGTTTAGAAGTAAGCAGAAAAAAACATAGATTTATAGCAAATCCAAGTGAATTTTCATCTCCAACCAAGACCTTTTTCAGTTTTTTCAGAAAGCCAAAATTGTACATGGTGAGCATGACCGCAACGATAAATGAAAAAGTTAAACAAAGTGAATAATCTCTCTTCCTTCTGGTGCAGGCTGAGACAAGGCTCCCCACGTCATTATTAGGGGCTTTTATGAAGTATCTGTGTCAGGAAGTAGAAACAGAGTGAGGGCTTGATCCCAGCCTTGGAGCAGGACCCTGTGCTCCTTGTCAAGGGGCAAGATACCTGGGAATTGACCACGTGCAGCCATTCCCCTCAAAACCAAGTATAATAGGCAATGGTGGGGGATTAAAGTGGGCAGGGCCAGGCCACTGTGTGCGGTGAGAGGCTCCTCCTGACAGTGTGGTTCACTCCAGGACCACGAAGTGTTTTATGAGCACAGTTACAACGTGTGATGTATGTGCCCTTTGTGGGGAGAGTAAAAGCGTGTAATTTAAAAATAGAAGCAGCTTCTTGTAGCAGATTACATCAGCTGAAGTTGTGAGGGCACAGCACAGCTCTTGCAGTCTGGTGCCCTTGAGATAGTCCTCCTGTGGTCAATTAAGTGTCTTGTTTTTCTGGAAAGTCAGAAATGGAATGGAAGGTAATTATTCTTAATGGAATCAAAGCTGCGTTGGGTGTAAGAAAATAGTTCTGAATCCTCCAAAGAGATAGTATGGAAATGTATACGTGGGCATTTGTAGGAGTCAGAATCTTTCTAGACAAAGGGTAAGGGGACCCGTGTTTTAATGAGGGCCATTTATTAAATGGCTTAATGAAATCACACAGCATTTGTCTAATGTTTCATTGCCATAATTCAAAAGGATATCTAAAAGTATTATAGGAAATATGAGTAATCTGTGCTTGTATTCACAGGCTTATATTTATTTAGAAGTGTTGGGTTTCGGAGACCTATTAATCCAGTAGACATATCATCAAAGGATGTGTTCCAGTGAGGACACATATTAACAGATGTTGGCAGCTTCCTAGGCTGGACCTTATTAGAGCTATTAGTCAGTGATGTCCTTATGTCACGGTTATGAAGGTTTGGGTCTGCAGAGGTTTGTCAAGGACTGGTAAACAGCAGTACTGATACTAGAGGGATTTTTCTATGAACAAAGACTTGGGTTAATTAATTTGACAGTTTCATTAATTACTGCTAAAATCATTGGTCTTTGTCAGAGGTCAGGCTCTTTTAGCAATTGAGGGCAAGTCTCATGGGAGCTGGGGACTCCAAGTAAGTCAGGAGTGTCACTGCTGGACTGAATCCCTGCAGTGTGATGAAGGCTTTTCTCTTCTGCCTGGGCCATCAGGGCTCTGGCTAAAATCAGTGTCTGGTCAGTTTAGCGCTGATTTAGGTTTGGGACCCCAGGAAATTGAGATGGAAGAACATTTCAAGTTTGGATTCATACAGTGGGCCAGTGTTAAGTGGCTAAGCAGTCCCTAAATTTTCAAGGCTTTGCTTAATTCATATATAAAAAGAGTAAAATCTGACTCCATTTTATCTTCTGCCCCTGCTGCTTCTAAAATTCCATTCACAGAGTTGAGTCCTTTCATGTGTTGAAAATTCCTTTGTTTCATAACTCTCCATTTTCATTTGTTGGCTTTGATATGTGTTTGTTTGTTTTGTTTAACAAAGGCACTTGTTATTTGTGGTCCTCCAGCAGACAGAATCTAGCTGCCAAAATGCCATAGGAAAAGCCTGCCATTTTCACATGGCACAACTCGGTAGGGAATGAATAATTACACCCTTGCTTTCAGTCCTGAATTTGATGAGATGAAGCCTTTGGGACTTTGTGTGTCTTTATTGATTTTCTCCCACTGAACTTGGTAAATAGCAAAAATTATTTTCAGGGTTAAGCCAAGACCATGTCGACTAACTTGCTTCAAACAGATAACCGTTGCAGAGCTGGCGGCTGACTGGCTGCGGCTCCTGGTGGGAACTGGAGGAGGGTGGAGAACAGGACCTGAGTGGAGATGCAGTGCTGTTCCTTCCCAGTCTTCTTTTAACCAGCAGTGGCAGCTTAGATATCTCTCATAAGTCCACTGCGATGTTCTCATTTACTAAATGTCATCGCCAAGCTCTTCTCCAGCTGTAACATTTTTTCTCTGATCTGTTAAGCTCATCTGTAGAGAAGTACAGACACCAGAGTAGGGCTAGCACACTGTCAGTGTAGTGTTTCCTTCTGCCTCAAGCAACTTTCCGTCTTGCTGATTCTGCTCATTCTTGTTGTTCTTGCTGTTAGTCTCAGATGCTGGAAAAAAAAGAGTATTTCATTCATAATTCTTGGACAGAAGAGCCTTTGATATTTACAAGCTAATAATATTCATTGTTTATGCAGACATTAATTTTTTTGCAAGAGTCAAACATTAGGGCCTACAGACCAGCCACCTGTTTCTCTAGATGGTGTTTTTTTGGAACACACCTATATGCATTCGTTCCTTACAGTCTGTGGCTGGTTTCATACCACCAGGGTAGAGCTGAGTAATTATAACACAGAGGCCAGAGGGCCTGCAAAGTCAGAAATATTTATTTTCTGCTTTTTTTTTGCACAAATAGTTTGCTGGCTTCTGCTTCACAACCATCCGAACTGCATGTTGGCATTGAGAACTCGGGCTTTTGTAAAAATTTTAATTATGATATAAAGCACATAACATATATCTCACCATCTTAAGCAGTTTTCAGTTTCAAGGTGCATGGCGTTAAGCGTTTTCACATCCTTGTACATTGGATCACCAGAATTTTACATCTTTCAAAACTGGAACTCTGTATCTGTTAAACAACAGCCCTTCCTTCCTTCTTTCCTTCCTTCCTTCCTTCCTTTCTCCCTTCCTCTCAGTCTCTTGGACCAATGTTTCTTCTTTCAATTTCTATGGCTTTGACTACTTTAAATGCCTGCATCTTTTATGAGTGGAATGTTACAGTATGTGTCTTTGTATAACTGGCTTATCTCAGCATATGACAAGATTTCCTTCCTTTTTTGAGGCTGAATAATATCCTCCATGTAAGTATATGTCATATTTTGTTTATCCTTTCCTTCTACTGATGAACATTTGAGTTGCTTCCACTCCTTGGCTTTTGTGAATAATGTTGTATAAACATGGATTTGCAAACATGTCTTTGAAACTCTACTGCTAATTTCTTTAAACAGATGTCCAGGGCTTGCTGGGCCATATATATGGTAGTGCTATTTTTAATTTTTTCAGGAAGTGCTGTGCTGCTGAAGTTAAAAAGTTCTGCATTGAGAAGTTGGTGTGTTCTGTAATTTCCCTTGCAGAATATGCTCAAGTCCTTAAAACAAGTAAACTTTTCATATGCATACAGCGGTGCATGTGGTTCTTAAATATGATATTTATGGAACTTTAACCTTAAGCTTCTAATATTATTGATGTTATTACGTGTTTGAAAGAAATATTAGAAACTGGAACTGATAGTACTAGAAGGATGTGGTTAATTAGCATAGTCCCTTAGTTGAGACTTCAGTCCATTTTTTATTCTCCCTATAACCGGGAGATCCGAAAGGTCTGCCTCCACCTCTGGTATTTTCAGTATACTGAAGAATGCAGAGAAAACTGGGACCGGACCATGTGAGAAATGAAATCAGCTTTGATCCTTGCCTCCTTGACCAGAAACAAAAGAAGAAAAACACAAAAATACAAGATTAAAGCTTTAATCAAACATGCCTACAGTAAGGAGCTGCTTACCTTCCTTTAAACCGGTGGTTTAGAAATTGTGCACCAAAATCATTGAAATCATTGGGAAGATTTTTGCTCAGTAAATGTGGGGTTCAGATGTGTATGTTTATAAATGTTGTTGGTGTAGAAACATTGCACTAGACAGTGGAGGTAGGAGTGAAATTCCAAATCTCATTCTTTCATTTTGACTAATCTTCATGGATTTGCCTGCCATGTGCCATGGGTCCACGTAAGTGAGAAATGCATGGCACCATGGAAGTCACAGGACACCTCCACTGTACAGACTTGTATAGATAACTAAGATTGTGTGAAAATATAAACTGGGAAGTGGCGTTTATTCATATTACTTAGCTGCCCACCCGAAAACTCCAAAGATTTCATTATAATATGATATAGACAATATACTGTACTTAATTTTTTATTTAGCAATCATTTGTGTAAGGCAATCTTAGTGTCTGGTGCTGTTCCAAGCTATTTGCTATCATAAATTCATTTAATCCTGTTAACAACCTATTAATTAGATATAGTTATCATCACCATTTTGTAAATGAGGAGATAGGAATGGAGGGTAAGGACCTTGCCTAGGGTCACCCAGGTCACCTTAGAACCCTGCCTGACCAGCCCCACTGCATACATAGCATTGCCTCCCTTGCATAGCACTTCATATCTACTGAGTTGACACCTTTACTTGGGAAGCAACCCAGATGTCATCCCAGTTTTACAGGCAAGGAAATGCCAAAGTTCAGGGGGTTAAGAATTTGACCATGGTCGCAAGACAGTACAATTTCAGAGCTTAATCTGCAAACTTCTTCATTTAGTTACAGAATACTGTGAACAAACAAAGTTCAACAGCTCATGGTACTCAGAATGCCATGGGTTCTGAACCATAAACCAAAAGATCCATTTCCTCAGGGCACAATGCTAGGCAAGTTACAGAACCCAGTAACTGGGATTAGCCTTCCTTGCAGAATGGAGCTGGGAAGGACCCCTTTTGAGGTGGTCATGAGGATTAGCAGACATGATTCCTGGGAGGCACTTAGTACTGCACATGGTACAATACAAGTTCTCAATCTTGACGCTCCAAGAGGAAAAAGTTAACATCCAGCAGAACATTATGCTAAATAAATCAACTGTGTGGGCGTCAGTTAGAGATTGGTTTCAGCTGGGAGTTACCCCCCCCACAAGGTAGGTTGGAAGAAATAGTGTTTGTTGTTTTAGATTCTCTGACAATGTGTCAGACACAAGTCTCTTAAGTGTGGTAGACATCATAGTCACTGTCCTAATTGCTGCAATAGAATACCCTCCACCACAATTTAAAGAAAGAGAGATTTATTTTGGCTCATGTTTACAGTCCATGGTTGGCTGGCTCCAAGGCAGGATGGCATGGCAGTAGAGAGCTGCTCACCCCTTGGTGGATCAGAGTTCAAGGGAGGAGCCAGGCCACGCCCCCAGAGACCCGCATCCTCCAACCAGGCTTCCCCTCCCAGCATCACACTGAGCTACGAAATCATTAGTGGATGAGAGGATGATCCAGTCACCTCCCAAAAGCCCCACCTATGAGCTCATGAGATTCTGGGGGGACACCTAGATTTAAAACATGACGCCAGGTCACCAGTGGCTTCCTTATTAGGATTCGGCTCCCTCCAGCCAAGGTGCAGGCAGTTCCCAAAGTGCCAGATTCTCCTGTGCGTCTAGCTAATCCAGATTTTCTTACTGCCTGTCCGTACTCACCCCTGTGCTGCTGAGGTCCTGTGTCTGTGCCGCCTTGGTTCCAGCGGGCACAGGTAACCCACCTTTGTGCTCTCAGGGTCACCCCTCCAACCCATAATCTACTTTCAAGTGGATGAAATCTTTGAAAAACAATTGAATTTCGAGCATAATTCTACACTTACAAGTGAAAGGGATAAGAAATTAAATAGTGCTGTTAGTGCTGTCTTCATTTGTACCTTTTCAACTTGGTTTAACTGTAACTTTTATATTCTTTTGTTTTTAGTTAGGCTTGTTTGGAGAGAAATATTTAAATTTAAACAAAATGTTCATGATATGTTTATATCCTGGAAAGTTTTAGATTATTTGCATGCAAAGTAAATAAATATATTTACACACATCCCCCAAATAGCAAGGAAATTAAAGCTCATTGCTGTCACATCCTGTTCTGTTTCCAAAGCTACAAGTTCCTCCTCAGTTTCTGTCCTCATACGCTGTCCACACGCAGGAGCTCTCTAGCTTCTAATGCTTCTTCGTGCATAGCGTCACTTAAATTAGTTCCCTCCTCTTGGTCTCACTGCTGATGCCTAAGCTACGATCCTCCTCAAGTTGGAGAACTGTAATCGACTCCCAGCCTCTACTGCAGCGCTAGCTGTAACTCTGTAGTAAAGCTGATCGTGCCGTTCTCCTGGGTAAGAACTTTGTGTGGCCCCAACTTGGCCATCTGACAAGTCCAAACTTTATGTGGCTCTCCAAGCCCTTCCCAGCAGGCTGCAGCCTCTGCCCCTCCCCTCTTCCCTCTGGAGGGATGGCCGCCCCTTGCCTCTGTTCCCTGCTGCCACTCCACACGCGCGCGTTCTACGTTTCCAGCATCATTAAAGCTGTGCCATTCACCTCCTTCTTACATACCCTGCCTTCTGCAGACCCTGCTTTTCCCATCAGAAATTCCCTCCACTCTTCTTTTGTTCTGATAAAGCTCTGAGGCATCATTTAAGGCCACATCACTGTAGGGAGCCTTTCCTGACTGCTGAGAGCAAAGCTGTTGTCCTTTTGCACTGTTCCCATTGCTCTTTGTATGCGCTTCTCAGCCTGTTGTACAGCAGGGATTCAGTAGGTGTTTATTTATCAAACGGATGAATTGGTAAACAGATAGGCTTATCATTTTCTTGAAGGCAAGAGCAGGGTCTCTCTTACACATCTTTGGACCCTAACCACACAATAAGCAAATATAATAGGCATCATACAAATGTTTAGGTTCATGAATAAAATTTAATCCTATTATTTAATAAAAATGAGACCCAGGTATATAAGCGATAAGTCATTTGATGATAACAGCCTAGAAGACGTGTAGATCATGCATGTAAATTCTTAATTTCTGTATATAATTCCCTAAGAAGAGGAAGCATTCCTGTGGTTTTTAAAATAAGCGTATTTTGTAATACAATGAGAGTAGTATATTGGCTTAAAATAGACTTTGCAAGAGCAGTGTGAGGTGGGAAGGATCACTTCTTTCTTGAGAGATTTTGGATGTTTGCCTATGGTATTTCTCTAATAGAGGGAAATGCTTGCTTCAGTGTCAGGTTTTGGTGTGGATGCTGCATAAAGGTGAATTATGTAAGTGTGAATTGATTCAGTCCAAGATACTTTCCCTTTTACCAGATTGTTTGGCTTTTCTTCCTGAAACTTACAAGTGCTGGGTGGGATATGCAAGCCTGCTTTCTAGAATTTCATAGATGATGGCATGCAAAACCTAGTCTTTCATAGCCGCATATCCCCCAGATTATCCTCTTCCTTTTGGTTAACAGCTCAAATACCAGCTAGTTTTATTATTCCCCATGACAGATTACTTACAGTGGTTACTGTCTTCTAGAATTCAGTATAAAAGAAGATAGCACTTGTTGGGTTAGAGTACCATTCCCAAAGTATTTATTGCTTTAAGGATCCATCCCACTACTACTTACAGTATTTTTATTTTTTAAAGATTAATGATTTACTTAAATACACAAAATAGAATGTGGGTTTTATTTAATTTTAAACAGGACAAGCATAGCTTCGATTTCCCCAATATCAGTGACTTTATAGTACTATAAGTTGCTTTTATTAGAGTCAAAAAGAATTTGCTTCAGATTCATTCTTCGTTACAAAATTTCAGTGGCAGCAAATACATGATGATCTGATGGTTGCCTAGATTGTCATTTTTACACTAAACCGGATTTATAAGTTGGCAATGGAGAGTTAATATTACAGAAGAAGATCTAAATCACAACTGTAGAGTTCTGTGTTCTCTGTGAATTTGTCGTAAGTGGTAATAAATAGTTTTGAACTGTAGTTTTTTAAAAATGAATTATTTTTGTTAACCCACAAAAAAAAATTCCTATCAAGATTTATGCAAGCAGAATGGAGTTACCTGAGGTTTTACAGATCGCCTTTCTCTCAGTGAAATTCAGCGTCATTCTGCAGCCCAAGTCCTGAGTCTATCATGTTTCAGTGTTTAGCCCATAAAAAGAATCACTGCACAGAAAGCTGATATTTCCCATTCACAATTTTGAGATTTTAAAAAATGTTGGATGATTCCTTTTTTCCTAGAGAATAGTATGATCTTCATCTAACAAGACAATGAGAGAACGGGAGCCCTCACGTTGCCCACTTATGTCCTGGTCAGTGGCACCCCGTTGACTGAAATTATGCATGATTCTTGGTTAGTTTCTTGCCACTTCTTCCAAGAAGGACTTTACTTTCATTAATGACTTTTTTTTCTTGCAAAAGGAAAACCATAAACAGAAGCACATTAAAGTGCGTGTGCCATCTTTCAAGTACAGAATGTTTAGAACTTAGTGTTAAGAATAATAAAATTATTGCAAATAAAAAAATTTGTTTTATCTTTAGCAATTAGCCCCACACATCATCATTAAACAAGATCAATGACACTCACACATAGGAGCCCTGAAATTTTAAATGAACTATCTTACATGGACTGGGGGAGCCCTAAAAAGAAAGAAGCCCTGAGAGCCCATTCATAAAACTTTGAAATGAAATTCCCACATGCATTAATCAGGGTCTGTTGTTACCATCACATGAAATATGATTTTAGGACTTGGTAACACTTCACAGTTGATTGGTTCTTTCTATCCAACCACCCATCTATCTGTCCATCCATCTTTTTAAATTCTGTCCCCAGCTGTGATTCTGGGGCAACTATTGTCATTGAGATGTTGATTCCTTACTGCGGTTCTGCTGGTGTCTGCTGACATGGAAATGAGGAATATTTCTCAAGATAAATTAATTATATATACAAATTGAAGGGTGAGGGTTTTTTTTTTCCCTGCTTTTCTCTTTTTCATAATTTCTATCCCAGGCCTCTAGAGGTGGAACACTGTAGTTCTGATAGACAAAAATAGCTCACGAGTATTTTTTTGTGTGTGTTAAGAGAGGTCCAAACAAAGAACCTTAGAAAATAGTCTTGTCCAAGGAGGAAGACTCCTAGGTGAGAGATGTGTGTACAGTTGTTTGTGTAAAATAATGAAGAAATTCCTCATACAGGAAGCTGAAAAGAAACCAGCAGTGTAAACTACATTACATTTAGAACCTTGTTCCGTCTCATTTTTTTTTTTTCCCATCCTAGATTCAGAGGGGACAAATATAGGAGCAGCTCACAGCTGCAATTGTTTCCAGGATAGGGGACCAGATTGGGGAATGAGATGAGAGAAGCTATGGTAAGAATAAGGTTAAGGTTTCCCCGTAGGCTTTTGAAGTTTCGTACCATGTGCATGTGTTAACAACTACAATAATTTGTAGTAAGAATAATAAGACTCAATGAGATTAGACTAAGAAAAGATAAGATTCAGTAGAAGAGAGGATAACAAAAAAAAAAAACCTCTTAAATTGGCAAAAATTGGAAAGGTTTTGTTTGTTTTATTTTAATAATAATAATAATAATAGTAATAATGAAAGGGAAGCGAGAAGGCAGGCCTCAGGAGCAAAAGCAGAGTCCCAAAGTGATGTCATCTGGGCAGCTGGATGGAGGAGGTGGGGGATGAAGTCATTTTCGAAAGCCATCAGCTGGGAGAACCATGTGAGGAGGTCAAGTAACTTAGGGATGAAAGAATCAAAAAACAACGCCTAAGGAAACCCGCTGGAATCAGGAAAGATTATACGAATGTTTCCTTTGAAAACCTTCTCCGTGCTAGGAGAACTTCACTAAGCAAGAGTGATGCATATCCTGAAAGGGATAAAATGGTGAGAAAGTGAAAAGGTGACTTTCCCCATAGCCCCAGACTTGTCCTAGAAGGAGCACATTCTGTGTTTTGCATGGTGGGAATGTAGAGGATTTTCTTCACCAGGAAAAAGTGGGAAGGGCAAAGGGCAGTTATTTCAGGGGCATCAGCCTCCACATTTTCAGCCCCGACCCAGCCCCCTCGGAGTTGGGTCCTAGCCCAGGCCCACATGCGTCACCTTATCCTGGAGCTTTCCTGCTGACTATAACGGGTCGGTCTGCTCACATCAGCCACCTCTCCTTCTCATTCATGCTATTTGATGTGCTCTGGCAAAATTCTTTCCTGACAGCATCTCTTTCAATTCTGTTCTCTGACTCTAGCAGTTTAATCATTTCCTTCTTATTTGTAGTCGTCCAGATCTTACAACTGTATCCTGAATATTTGAGCTCCTGTGACCCCTAATTTTGCCATTAAAATATTCTGGGAAATTATATCAGTGGCCATGAATCTAACCATCTCTTTGACTTCAGAGTGTTTGTTTTAAATACTAGTTTGCTTTTTAATACTCTACATCAGGCTTTCTTAATGGTCAAGTTTTTTTTGTTTTTAATTGGAATCCATGAAGATTCTAAACCTTGCATTTTTGTATGTGGACATTTTGGATGGGACTCTCACTAGTGAAGAGTCTATTACAGAATAAGATTTGACTCGGAAGCCGTAAAGATGGAGTTCCACATCACTAGGGTTTCCAGAGACTGTGGGGTGTGCTTAGATTTCTCTAGAATTTTATCATAGGTGTCACAAATCAAGCTTTTTAGAGTAAGATGTTGAAAGTGTCTTTAATTGTAAAGATTTCCATATCTCCCTCATCCAAGCTGTGTGTGTGAATTTTTTTTTTTTTGTACTGGGTATCGAACTCAGGACCTTGAGCCTGCCAAACAGGAGTTTGTGTTATTTAGCTATATCCCCAGCCTCTCAGTCAAAGTTTTTATCGGTGCTTATTATCTGGGTCTCTGTCTTTCTTTTCTCCTAGTTCTCTCTGCTGAGAGAACTAGCTTTCCTCTTTTTATTTTCATGACTTCTATTTTAAAATAAAAAGCGACAGCTAAATGTCATGATGTCAAGCCAGGCAATGGTTAGATTTCTTCTTACTTAATCTTGGCATATTTTAAATTTTAGACTAAGCTTCATGGTTTTTACTTTTCTTTTTGTGGCACATGCTGGGGTTGAATCCAGAGCCTTTGCACTAAGCTAGCTCCCCAGATCTTTTTTATTTTGAGACAGGGTCTAGCCTCATTGCCCAGGGTGGGCTTGAACTTGGAATTCACTTGTTTCAGCCTTCTACAATATTAAGGTCATGGGTGTGTCCCCTACTCTTGGCTTCATGGATTTTTTACAGACTTTCTTGTCCCTCTTCTCTCCTCATCATGTCTTCCTCTTTGCCTGCCATCCTGCAGTTTGAGTTAATATCATGCAAGTAAAATGGCATTAAGAAAGAGTGTCTTGAAAATAAATTGAAGGTTCGATAAACTTTTTTCACTTATCCTTTAAATCAGAAAAGAGGACCAAATATTTTAAGAGAATATTAAATATGTGTTGTTCATTTTTTTGTTTAAAAATGCATATTTTCATAGTACAAAAGCACAGCAGATACTTAAATTCCACAATGAATAATATGATAGGTTTATTCATGTAAGATAATTAACATATCTGAAATTTTTC
Source organism: Dasyprocta punctata (assembly GCA_004363535.1). Taxonomy (NCBI): domain Eukaryota; kingdom Metazoa; phylum Chordata; class Mammalia; order Rodentia; family Dasyproctidae; genus Dasyprocta; species Dasyprocta punctata. Next base: position 56,141 of record RJWM01004567.1, on the reverse strand, counting down.
CCAGCCTAGAGACTTTTTCAGCATTTTGCCTTATAGTTAGATGCAGCAGCCATTTAAATATGTACATAATGCAGAATATTTCTGATTAAATATTTGTATAATGCTTTCCAGTTTACAAAGCTGTTTCATATTCATCACTTCATTAAAGTGGCACAGCAGTTCATTATCAATTCTTTGTCCGTTTCACAGATTAGACCACTGAGGTACTTAAGTCTGACTGACTTGCTTGCAACCACACACATGAACCAGGATTCCAAGTCGAAGTTTCTGGACTCCAAAGTCAGTACTCTTTCAACTTCTTCTGCCCCAAATCCCTCATGATCCTATGAAAGGTTCTCAAGGTAGTATTCATTCACTGTGAGAGGAAGTGTTTCTGAACTGGAGACCCAGCTTCATATGACAGTAGCAGCCATATCTTCCGGCGTAGTCTGCATTCTCTTGACCTCATTTTCAGGGATCCCAGGAGCTCATTTTACAAACTTCTGTAAAGAATATTTGGATTCTGTTTATTTACAAAGCTGTCCATCCAACTTCCTGTCTTCAGAACCTCTAGACACGTCTCTGTTCAGCGCTTGTTCTACTTCATTCTGTGAGTGCCCTTTGGAGGAAAGAGGGCTGATCTACAGTCTGGCTTCCTGAAGCCCAGATCCTGCCATGGTAGGCTTCAAATTTGAGGCTCAAAACCTAGATGGAGGTAAAAGACTCACATATGGAAAGCAGACACCACCAGCTCACCCAGTACAGCTGAAAGATGGTTACTGTAAGAAGAAATTAACAATTAACAAAGACCCCACAGCAGATAAGCATGGAAAGATAGCAGCTTCCTCTTTGGGTATTTCTGGTAAAATATGTCTCCTTAAATACTCAACTGACATTGAGTTAAAGCCTCTCTTTGCTAAGTTGAATGTAAAAATAATCTAACAAAGAAATTGGTTGTGGAAGAACCTGAGTGTGGCACCCATCAGAGGATTCTGATTCAGGAAGCCTGGGTTGGAGCCCAGGAATCTAATTTTTAACAAGGTAATTTCCTTGCTGAGGTCCATGCATTGTATCTTAAGATCTACTTTTCCCAGGGCACTACCATGAAATAGCTGATACCTAACAGCTATGACTGACCCATGAATAAAGCAATGTTCTACTTCAGAAGGCAACTATTTGATGAGCCAGGTATCTGATTGATAGTTTTTACTTTTGTTAATTATTTTTTAAAGAGTAAGCATAGGTTACATGGAAAAAATCACTTAACCACTTGAATTCCTCAGAATCCTACTTCTTCAAACATGACCATGCTTATAGCGCTCACCAAACATTTACATAAGACTTAGAGCCTAGAGATTTGTCTACCACCAACACTCAGGTATTCCATAGTTTGTTCAACCATAATCAGCACTAGCTTCACTAGCTGAATCTTTGGTCCTCTTTAACTAAGCGTCTTCAGGTTTCCCCAGATTGACTCAGAAAACTGAAAGAGCTAAAACAGCCCTGGAGTCATTCATATCTAGAATTTAGCAGCAAATATCGCTGAGAATTCATTCACATGTTTATCACAGGGGATTTTCAGGAGCCATCTGCTGTGGAAGTATCCCGATATGCATGTTAAAGATACCCAGAGTCGGTTCCCCCTGTTCCCTGCCACATTCCTCCTTAGTCACAGGGCTGGTCCCTTGCCTGTAACTAGTGCATCCTCTTAGGAATAGATCTACTTGTGACAGAGCCAGTTTCACCACCGGATGGGACAATTAACTGCCATTTTACTTGTGGTTTTTTGCAGCTAACATTATTCATGAGACATACCATGCTAACTCTGAGGTAATTTCTGTTCCAATTTGACAACCAAACTGTTTACCAATCTGAGAAAAAAAAAATGGGTCGGTTGTAAAGCAGTAATTCTCATTTATTCCCAGGATGGCATTTCTGTGCTTGTGGGAATGCATTAGAGCCCATTAAATCATACATGAAGAATGTCAGAAACATGGCACTTTGACACTTCTCAGCAAATGTTCAGCCGTTCTTAACTAGGACAAAAGAAACTCTGTTACTGAATGTAATGGTAGAAATGCTAACAAAATTAGCAAATATATTACTGAGAGTTTATCATGTGCCATCTACAGTTCCAGGAATTCTACATGAATAAGTTCATTTAAAGTCCTTAGAGGAAAGATTCTGTGATTTCCTCTTCACAGAGGAAGATTTTGAAACTTAGAAAGCTAAGTAACTTTCTCAGTATAGCACAAAATGTGGCAGGGTCAGCTGGGAAAGAATTGTAAATGTACTCGGATCAAGTTGACACATAGATCTCAATTTCTGGACCAAAGTACTTCTTATATAAGTACGTGTGATGGGATCTTCCAGACTTGTTGGTTGAATTAGCTTAGATATCCTCCTTTGTTTCAGTGTAAATGTTGAACGTATTCAAAATTTGGCTTCCTATTATTCGCATTAGTTTAAATAGTGTCTTTTTGGATGGTCTTTCAGAATCCACCTTTCTTCTGCCCGGGGGTCCATAGGGCTATCTCCTGGAGTAGGCAGAGGAGGTGGAGTCTAGCAAGTCTCTGTGTGTGTCCCACCTCCTTGCTTATCTTGCTCCAACATAGCCAGACTGGGCTTGCAAGGTGTGTCCCTGATGCCTGTGGCCAGGTAATGCGTGCCACTCTTTCTTGGGCTCCAGCAATGTCTTTCCATGATAAATCTCATGGCAACTCAAATTTTCTTGGCCTTCAGTTTGGCCCCCAGTCCAGTACCACTCTTGGAAGGTACCCTCAGTTCCTCTCTTTTTTCTGCAGGACAAGTGAGATCTTTTAGATTTTTTATTTTCTCCACAGTCCCCAAAACTCAGGAACACACTAGAGAGCTAAACCCCAGCCTTCTGCATCAGTTTTACTGTTTTATTTTGATATAGCTGATACTGTTTTGAACAGAAACAGGCCTTAGAGGCAGCCCCCTCCCAAACTACCAAGCAGGTCAGAGGGTAGAGCCCCTTCGGCCTTTCATTGTTCGAGTTCTTTTCTTCCCTGGGACAAAGTTGCATCCTATGTCTCCTTGCCCACTTCTGAAATGAATGGTCCTAATCTAGGAAGGGGTGGGCAGGCTATTTTCCTTTCCTTTCTTTTGTCATTAACCCCATCATTGCCACCCTAAGAAAGCACCTGTGATAAGTCCACCTGCTGAGGTGGGAGATAAAAAATCCATCATCGCTTATTGTCCGGCAAAGCCCGAGTTTCAAGGTTGTTGTCTTGTTTACATTGATTGGGGTGTTAAGGGCTGAAAAGTACCATTTTATCTCTGCATTTCTCCAGTAACAATCTAAAGGCACAGCCTCCCACATATCCTGGCAGAGCGAGGGGCGCCCCAGGTAGGTCACGGAGAAGACCAAGAACATGGGCATGCAAGCAGCAAAACATGTTGAAATTTTTCCAAAAATATTACCCCACTAGAGCACAAGTATTCTCATTCCATTCTTTTTCTGCTTGCTATACTGAATGACCGTTGCAGTTTGTTTTTTGTTTGGTTTGGTTTTCTTTTGGCACTGACAGAAAGGAACAGTGGTCAAAGTACAACCGACAATTTTAGAGAACACTGCATCTACACTTACAGAAGAGCCAAAGTTACAAGTGGGGTGCCCAAAACCTAGTGAGGAGGTGGACAGAATTGTAAACCGTGGCAGTAAACCTCCTGGCTGGGCATTTCAATGAGCCTTTCAGTCACAAGTTAGAATTTCTAACTATGGCTTAAATCTTCACGGAACTTCCTTGTTGTGTTCAATACTATAAAATGGCCTTCAGTAGTCGCCTCTATTAACGCTAATTTCCGGTGTTGAAGTCCCTTTTAGCCCCTTTCCCATTCTGCCTCCACAGTCTCAGTCTCCTGATCTCCAGCTTCCTCTGCGAGGCGCAGATGCCCCTGCTCCTGAGCCCTTTCTGGGGCATCGCCCTAAACAGAATTCCTGCCCCTCTCCTTCCCGGCCTTCAGATGATGGGCTTTAAATCCTTCAAGCTGGCCTAAAACTCAGAACTTCCTGGAATTCAGTTTTTGGCTCATATACTGTGTCGTTGTTCTCATGCATTGTTCTGTAGTTGTTCCAAAATGCTTTTCTTCCTTCAGCTGCGCTAAAGTTTCATAAAACTAAGGAGCTTGATTTTCTCTATGGCACCCTCCAAACCCATGCCATTAAGCTTTATGTCAATCAATGCTCAGGAAATACTTTACATTCCACCTGCTTTCTTCATTTCCTTTTATCTACTGCGTGGAGGAGAGTCCTGTTGCATTAAAATAGTGCTAACAAGTGCTGGGGATGTATACAGTGCCCTCCTATATGCAAGATGTGAGTTTGAGTCTCAGTACCAAAAACAATTTTTTTAAATAAATAAAAAATAAAACACTGCTAACACTTCTACCTATTTGTCTAACATTTTGTCAGAACACAGAATATCCGCTTCAGGGTCCAGTGTAAGTATATAATGTCTTTGTAAGACAGAAATCTGTAGCTAGGAGGAGCTTTATTTTGAATGTGCCTACATGTGACAAGGGTCCCTTGGGGACTGGCGAAGGCTCCCACTCTTCGTTTGCTTTTGAGCGATGACTCTGTGCCAAGAATGTGCTAGGCACTAGGTATGTGGTGTGATCAGTGATGATGCTGAGGGTGGAGATGTGCGAACTCCCCGGGTGCTTGCTGTGGGTCAGACGCCAGGCCAGGAAATTGTGTGTGCATCGCTCAGTCTTCCCAACAATTTAATGAAATAGCTACTATTAAAACCCCCATTTCACTTTTTTGGGGGGAGATAGATACAGCCAAAATCTGTAGCAGGGTGTTTGTGTATGCCTCTCTTTAAAGTGTTAAGGGTAGATATAAGGAATTAGGAGAGGTTTTATTCCTTTGACTCAGTTAGCAAAGGGTAGGGTAGAATAGTTGTTAAGGGAGGAAGAATAAGGAAAATTAAGTCCAGAAGAAAAAAAAAATCCTAAGCAGGACTTGTAGATCTGAAGTGATAATGTCTTACGTTTTCCTTTTTTGCCAGCAAATTGAGCACCTCCAAGATGAACAGTGTTACCATGTACGTAGCCACCTGTCCACCTGTACCCCTGACTTTGGATTTCTTGGCAGGTGGGCCTCCACTGGGAGGTGCAGGCGGTAGGCACTGCTGGAATGGAGCAGGAATGCAGGGTCCCTCCCCTGAACAGACTTCCAAGCAGTCTGGAAGCACTAGAGACACATGCAGGAGCAATGCCAGCGCAGTGGCCAACACTCACAGTCCCAGCGTTACGGAAGTCACCTGTTTCTCAGCCTTTCCCTGTTCTACTGCTTCTGATAAATGTCTGTTTCCTTCGCCCTATTTCATGGACTAATGCTCTTCCTTTCCCAAACTGGGCATTCCTCGAACTCTTCACGAATTATTTTATCAGATCATCTTATTTTTTAAATGGTCCTCACATTCTAAGATGATGTAATTAACTCTCAAAAGTTCAATCCCATATTTTCAGCATTGACCACTGCATCTCCTCCGTTAAGCCAAATTTCTCAAAGGCGTGAGAACTTCTAGAGAACCCCAAGGTCTCATAGTCTTGAGGAGGCCAGTGTCCGCATAATGTCCAAATAATTCTGTTTCCCTCTGCCCATTTTAGTCTCCTCGCCAGATAAGGGCCGTTTTTACAGCCTACCTGGGGTTATTGATGGCCCACAAGGCCCCCAAACTCAAGCCTGACTCATGCATCATGTTTGTCTCCTTATCCAACCATCCATCATACCTTACGGAGACTTCCTTCGGAATATCCCTTCCTTGGACCTCTTCCTCCAGTTTCCCATGAAGCCACCCAGTCTTGGATTTGCACCGTGTGGGAACTGAATGAAAGCCCTCTTGTTAGGCGTGGTTCCCTTTCCTTTCCCTTCTCATCCCTTCTCTACTTTCTCCTCTCTCTTTCTCCTTGTGTCTTCCCCACACACACACCAATCCTAAGTAACACCTTCTCTAAATAGTGGTTTTGTCATGCTATGTCTCTTCTTGAGGATCTGTTTATCTGTTAGACCTCCCTCCCAGACTCAGCACACGGGATTCTCCATGACCTGGCCAACCTCAGCCATCCAACACTGGTGGTCCTCTCACGCTGGCGGGCCTCTCTTAGAGGAAAACTGAAGCTGTTCTTGCTCTCTTATCAGCTCCTTTGCAGCACTACTTAGCGATAGAGATCTTGAAGAAATTAACTATTCATGTGAAAGAGTCCTCAGGGCACCAGAAAAGCCCTCCCCTCTCCTTTAGATTTTAAAGCAGTATGAAGTAGACTTGTTTGGATGTTTTAGATGTGGAAATTAAGAAGTGATCTTATGTTCCCTCCAGATATAATTATATATCTCTCACAAGATGGCTGCTTTTTTTTTTTTTTAACTAAAGCATTCTGGAGGGCCATTAGCAATTAAGTCAGAAAGATAGTTTTTCTATCAGCTTTACCTGGCTACATTATTTCTACTTCAGTTAGGAAATGTGCAGTTTCTCCAGGGTCAGGGTCTAGTGCACCTATGAAGAACTTGGGTTAAGTGCAACTGTGCTTGGGGACTCCAACATACAACATCTATTACTTACCCACACATACATAGCAATACCATGTTTTAGTCAGAATTTTTTTTTCCTTTTTCTTTATTCTGTCAAGGGTTTTTATAAGCCTGCTGGGATGTTAATTGCATGTTCAACTTTCAGTCTGCAGGTTGGACACATCTAGTTTGTCTAGGCCACAGTGAAAGAGGTATTGATTTGAAATATATAATTAATGTATATAAATAGCAAAACTTCATTTTTAAATACTTTCTGTTACGGCACAGGCATATCCAACTCATGGGCCACAGGTTGGATGCACCGGATAAAGAAAACTTCCTGCTTTCAAAGGCGTATTACAGCCTTGCTGTTCCTCATCATCTTCCTACGAACTGGGTCGATAAGGCCCATCTTGTCCTGCTTTTCCTTGAAACTGTGCTCATGCCGTCTCCTAGAGAGGTTCCCAGGGGTGGGAATGACATTTCTATGAAGAGCGGCTGCTACAGAGTTAGTGCGGTAGTGATGGGAATGTTGATCTAACAAAGAATCAGGTTTTTATTTTTTCTTAACAAGGAAATGTTTTTAAAACATCACAGCATGCATGGTTAGATGTTTTCCTTCTCCATGGCAATGTTTGTGGCTTTTACCGTTTTCCTTTGATTCTAGAGAAAAAGGTTATATTTGCAAAGAGGACATTCACTTCCAAGATAAATTAAGCAACTATATCAGCAGCAACTCTAGGCCTACTTCTTATTCTTTTACCTTTTTTCAGTGGCTTATGTGTCCATTTATTGAGTGCACCTGTTATGTTGGACGCCGTTGGAAATAGACTTGAGGCACAAAACAGTCCCTCCTCAGTTTTACAGTTTCCTTGGGAAGACGGGGCAGGGGATGGAGGGAGGGAAGCAGGGAGGGAAAAAGAGGGAGAACAGGGGATGAGAGAGGAGGGAAGGGGAGGGGAGGGAAGGGGCGGGTGAAATGAGTATGCTTGATTGCTTGGTATTTAATGAGTAGTAAGGACCACATGTGACTTTGCCTTAGACTTTTTATCACCCCCAGAACTCCATGGGAGTGCGTCTAAAATGAAAAACCCTGCTACTTTATTCTAAACTAAATATATTTCTGTTAAAATTCACAAGCCAGAGAAGAGAAAGTCCTTTTGTCTTCCACCATGTAAAGTGACAGTTTGAATGTCATAACTTTTCATAGCATCACAGCCTTCTGGCCTCCCTGACCTTGAAGTTACTGGTAGATACCAAAGCTCTGCTTATTTTAGGGATGATAACAAGGAAAAACAAGGTGATTTCCTTATATGGGAAATCTAGAAGTTCAGCCAGATTTGGAGACATTGTGTGTGTGAGAGAGAGAGACAGACAGACACAGACAGAGACAAAAAAAATTATGCAGACAGACAGACACACACACACACTTGCACACGCACGCACGCACACCTGCTCGGACCCAGCAGCATAGCTACTTCTAGCATTTTCTCTTTCTGGTCTTTACATGATTAACCCTCGGGTGGAAGACATGAACTGTTTCAGGTCTGAACGTCCACAGAACACTTTAATCTAGCAGCTCTTCTCACAAGTTAACTCCTCTGTGCTCCTTGGCTTCTGGCCTGATCCTTGCTTCTTCTTCATTGTTCTAGAATAATCCCAGGGTTCCTCTGTTCACAGTGCTGTGGAAGTTACTTCACTCTCCACATGTGTGTCAGGTTTATCCCTCTGAGCACATGTGGTGCAGGGTAAGGCTCAGATCCCTAGCCTTGAGGGTGCACACAGTGTACTAGTACCTAGCAATAAGAGGAACCAACGTAAGATTAATGTTAAGTGTAGCATTCCCCCAAGGTGTTTCCTAGGTAGCTGCCCATCTCATTACATGGTAATCTTTTCTATAAATCAAACTGGAGACCTCATTTTTAACAAGCTTCCTTAAAATTGCTATTCACGCCATTGTAATAATGTAAGAGGAAGAGTAATTCTCTCACTAGCAGGTGCTATTATTAGATATTTGCACTTATTCAACCAAGATTTGCGGCCCCTACTAAGTGCACAGCATCGAAGATATAGTGCTGAGAAAAACAGCCATGGTCTCAGCCTTATAGAGATAATTGGGGATAGACACATGCTAAGAATGCATAGTTTAAGAATGTGTGATGTATTCCGTGAAGGGAAACCACAGTGTGCTATGAGTGTGACAAGGCCCTCGCTTAGACAGGAAGGTAAGAAGCAGGCTTCTCTGTGTGGGGTCACTGAGTTCAGCTAAGAGAGTGCAAATGCACTGGTAATAGCATAGATGGAAGATCTGCCGGTGTGAGAGCAGGTAGAGATGAGAGCACGTGTACAATCCGAGGGAGGAAAAGAGTTGGAGAAAAGTGGCCTGTGTCGTTGGAGCCGGTTAGGGACAGGCAGCAGCTGGGCTGCATAACTTGGAAGAGTTGATATGGATTTAGTGATTTAAACCAAGGACTCCCAAGAAGTCACTGGAGGCTTGTGAGCTAGAGGTGGAAATGATCAGATTGACCCTGGGAAGGGTCACAGTGGTGCACTTCTGGAAGTGCATGGACAGACGGATGAGGGAGGTGGAGTGGAGCGGGAATGAACTGAGGGGGACGTGAGTATGGAGGTAACTGCGGTAGTTGTTTGGATAAGAGAAATGGGGATCAATGTCAAGCAAGTTGAGGTCTTTGAGATCTGCTCTGGGGTTAGGATGCATGCACTTTGGTGAAGTGCCGGGTTTGGGCCAGCAAACCCTTACAGACAAAGAGAAACAGAGAATGTCTTTGTCAGGCGGCCAGGGAACCTCGGCGGGGTAGAGTGAAGCCCTAAACTGACTCGAACCTCCAGATTTATTGAGGAACAACAAAGACATAAAGTTCTGCTGAGCACGGATGTTTGTTTTAGGTAGTAAGGCAGGCAGGCAGGGCGTGGTGACAGTGTGGCTGAATAATTAACTTTTATCGGATTGTCCCCTCAGGGCTCCCTTATTATCCCTGGGGCCCATCTCTGCCTGAGCTGACATTTCGACTCTTCAGAGTTAGTGTTCTTCTGCCTCCCGACTCAACCAGAGCAGACATTGACCTGCTGGGTGTCGCGAGGAACCCCACAGTGCAGGCTTGACTGTGGGGAGAGGGGAGTCAGGGGTGGACTCCAGATCTGACACAGGGGGTACGTGTCATGCTTACTGAGCTGTGGGCAACAGGGTGAGAAGCAAATTCAGAGCACAGGAGTAATTTAGTCTCCAGTGTACTGTGCAGGAGATGTGTGTCGAGCAGATCCAAGTGGAACTGTGTATTTAGCATGGAGCTCTTAAAAGTGGTTCCAGCATTGGTGTCTGGGATTAATATACAGTACAGGAGAAAGGATGAGAATCCTTAGGAGAGGGTTTGCAAAAGAAAGAAAAAAAAGCCCTGGATTTTTGACATTTAAGGATCAAAGTAAAGGTGAAGCCAAGCAAGTAAAGAAAAAAAAAAGGTAATTTTGTGTCTTGGTGACCAAAACATAAAATATTTCACCTGTGTCAAACATAAAGAGTTTGTAAAGTCCAAACTGTATCATTGTTATGTCAAACATGTTGAAGAATGAGAGGTGTTACAAATTGTGCTGCTATAAGCTTGGGCACACATATATTGCTGTGACATGAAAAATTTTGGAAACAACCAAAATGCCCATCAGTCGCAGAATGGATGAAAAAGATGTGGTATTTTTATACAGTGGAATATTACTCAACTATAAAAAAAAAGGATGACCTTGAGGCTTTTATAGGTGAATGGAGACAACTTGAGGCTATACTCATAAGTGAAATAAATCAGACTCACATTTATAAATTTCATATTGTCTCCCTAGTGTAAAAAAAAAAAATTAAAAAAAACTGAAAGAGTAATAAGATCCAAAATGTACAATAGGTACTGTAATAAGGAAAGGGAAAGAAAGTGCTCAAAATTAAAGAACAGATAGGGGAAAGGAGAAATGGAAGAAAGGAAAAGATTATGTTTGTAGATATACACATATAACTGTATGCATGTATAAGTATGCAAGGTAGATAACTATACTACTAATTCTGTGTTAGTTCATCAGAAAGAATAGTTTGTGTTGTCATTGATTGTCTGATTATTTTTTATGCCTATATCTCATAACTTGAACAACTACTTTTAAGATAACAATATGTAATATATTGACTAGTATTGATTTCTTACTTTTTTTTTTGGAAATTCTGTATTACTTCTACCTTTTTTTCTGTTTTGCTTTTTAAAATTAAAAAAAAAAAAAAAAAGAATGAGAGGTACTCTCAGGTTTAGCCAGCAGCCTGCATCAACTAGGAGACACGTGGGCAAGTTTGACTTTCCCGCAGTATGGTAGCTCTGACAGATGGAGAACCACTCCGAAGCTCTATTACATTTGCTTTGGAAGTCACACAGCATCCTCTTCATTGCGGTGGTTACAGTCTCTCTCCTGCGGGGATGATAATGGCACTGTGGTGATTTTTACACGATGTGCTCAGCCATATGAACTTATGTTTCCTTTAAGCATCACTCAGAGACGCCTTTCTAAACTCCAGCATCACACCCATTTAAGACACACGTCATTTCCTGGATTTGTGCTTACAGCACGTGCTGAGAAAATGAGAGCATCGATCCTCACAGAACACTGAAGAACAAGAACCTTTCCTGATTATCCCGAACATTCTTACCACTCCCTGTTAGCACCCGACCATTCATTTCAGCAGAAAATCTGCAGTCATTAACCATTTCCTAAGTAGGACCTGCTTTCTTACCGTGCTTTTTCTATCTTCACTTTCCCTTCATTCTTCACTTACTTCCTACAGTTCAATGCAGCTCTTAAGATAAAGGCCCCAAAATTTGGACAAGATTTTCTCTTGGGAAGCCACAGATGTATCACAGTTCAATGCAGCTACTGTCGTGATACGTCTGTGGCTTCCCAAGAGAAAATCTTGTCCAAATTTTGGGGCCTTTATCTTAAGAAACTTCCTCAAATGTTTCTCTCCTGCTTCCTCGACTCTGAAATCCTCTCCACTGGCCTTCCTGCACCTGTGACTCCTCCTTCGCTGTCTTTCCTCGCAGCCTCCTACATTAATGCTTTGTTTCTCAGAGTTCCATCCTTGGATATTCTTCTTAACCTTCACTCTTTGCCTGACTGATCTATTCATGTCATAATTTAAATGCGGGTGACTCTGAAATCATTATCTTGCTTCCTGTGGAGCAGCTGTGCTTTCACTTAAAGATCAGCCAGAACTTTAAATACTGTGCATCTAGCACTAATGTCACCCCCCCAACCTCTGCACAGACAACCTGCCACTGTACCCTTGGCAGTTCACATCGTTGTCACTGAGGCTAGAAACCTAAGATACATCCGGATGCCTTACTCTCTTATACTTTACTCATTAATGGATCACCAGGTTTTCCGCTTTTGATCTCCTAAATATTTCTCAATCTGTTTTCTGTCAGCCAACCACCTCTGCTCTTGTTCAGGCCTGTGCCTTACCTGGACTACTAGTCTCTACTTTATCTACCTACTTCAAATCTACCCTCTACACAACCTGGTGTGATCAGAATGAAACCTAAGTCCAACCATGTCACATCTCTGCAAAATGCCTGCTGAGGCCACAGGATCCAGTTCAAACTCCTCAGCACCCCACAAAGCCTCTGTGGTTTCTGTCTTATCTAAATCTAGGACCTTACCTCATGCCACTTCCAGGCTCATGATTTTATGTTGCAAAAGCATCAGACTGCTTAGTTTCCTGTAGACAGTGGACTTTCTCTTACATTTAATCCTCTTGTTTGTATTGTCTTCTCTACCAGGAGACACACTGAGGGTGATGTCTCCTCCGGTATGTGGTTGATAGTACTTCAGCCCTGAAAAAGAGAACAGAAGTCTCCAAGGGAAGGGGTGTGGGGCAGCACAGTGTGCAGGGCAGGATGGGTGGATGCTTGTAGTAGTGGGTGGTATTTAGTTAAACCACCTTTTCTGCTATAGGCCATGTTAACTTGTATTCTGCTTCCAAAATTTGGTATGCAGTATATCACATCATATTGTTTATCACATGCACAGTTTAAAGAGATACTTATTTTCTAAAACAATTGGATAGAAGCATGGCATTCCAAAATGTATGCCATACTTTTCCAATAAAATGATCCCCTACTTGGTCCTTTAACATCCATTCCGCTTCACATAAGACAGTAGTTCTCAAAGTATGGTCCTCAGGCCAGCTGCATCACTGTCACCTAGGAATTTGTTAGAAATGCAGATTGTAACCCACACATGGATGCACGCATGCACACACACACTGATGGCCTACTGAATCAGGAATTCTTGGTGTGGGCTCAGTAGCCTATGTCTCAGTGAGATCCTCAAGGTGATTCTGATGCAAGTGAAAGGTTGAGAACCACTATTCTAAGATGATCTTGCTAATTCCATTCTCTCTCCCACTCATTGGCTTAAAAATATATAAGTAACTCTGTTCCAACCAGTGAGACATAAAGTTGGCCAGGGCATGCTTGCTCCTAAGGATACTCAGAAAAAGATCATTTTTGTATTTATCTACATGTTTTGTATTTATCTGCATGTTGCCATGCCTAGATGTGTCACCTGCAACCTGATTCAGTCTTCTTGGAGCCAAAAAGGGTGCCAGGAAAGGTCAGAGGCAGACTGCTGAGAATGGTAAAGCAGGGCAGTGGAAAGAACTTGCATTCTTTAGGACTTCACAGAGCCGTGCCATTAGCCAGCTGCGGGTCTTGCCCTGTCTCCTGAGTATGAAGTAATGTTTTCCAACTGTCTAATTCTGTTCAAAGCAGTTCTCTGATGCTTATTTTAAAAATAATAAAATCTCACACTCCTGTAATCCCACCACTCTGGAAGACTGAGGCAAGAGGATTGCAAGTTTGAGCCCCCAGCCTAGACAACTTAGCAAGACCTTATCTCAAACTAAAAACTAAAAAAAAAAAAAAAAAAGGCTGGGAACATACAGCTCAGTGCAAAAGCCCTGGGTTCAACTCCCAGGTTCCACAGTCGATTAGTTAGCTGTGTGTTTATTCTTTATATGGACATGCATTTCTCACACTTTAAAAGCCTCCTTGGTTTCTGAAGGTGGTGACTATTGATTACAATTACTGTCTGTGTTACTGAGGTTCTTTGAAAGCCAGTGAAACTCGGGCATCCTGTTCACTTCTGGAGTACAGTGGTTACATTTCAACTTAGTGATAAAATAATGCTGCTCCAAGCCCTGTTCCTTTTTTTTTCCCCTAGCAGCACAGAACTTCTCAGAAGCCCCTGACCATGCATTCTCAGGAGTCCACTCAGACTGCCCCATGCTCCATTCTATGACCGTCACCTCTGACCTCAGCCTCCAGTCTCCTAGGCTACTCTTTTTGCAGATCATCCCTTGGCGTCCTGTCATGGAAGAGAATTATAATGCAGATGTGTGGCTCCTCATAGAATTTCTCTGCCAAGACTCCCAAGTCCACTGTGGAGGATATTTCTTCTGTATCCAGCCTGTCCCCGGATCACAGAGGACAGCGTCCCTCTTCCTCCTGGGAATGCCATTAGCCCTGTCTTGCCTGCCAGTGAAATTCTCAGCAAAGATTAATGTCTTAAGCATCTAAAGAAAAGTGGTTTTAGAGAGCAGTTTATGATTAACATTCATTTTATAGTACAGAGCCTTTAGTGCCTCTTGGTATTTCATTTCTGCCCCTACCCCAGAATATGATCTTGGCTTTACTCTAAGAGAAGAAGCATTAAAGTGTTTTGTTTTGTTTTGTTTTCGTTGTTTTGTCTCAAAACGAAGAAACAATTTCTCTTCAAAAGTAAATTCAGACCTCACTTTGAAGGTAGTTTCTTGCTTCGTACCAGCAGGGTTTTCAAAAACAAGGAGTCATGTTTTTGCAGACATAACACACCATGCAAGGATCAGTGCTACCTGAAGTCTAGGGGCAGAATGGGGTAGGTAATAAAAGGAGAACCTTGGAATCAAGCAGCAGTCAGAACAACCATGCCAAGCCTTTTAAGGATGATGAGCTAGACTTCAAGGACTCTAGAACTAGTAGATACATCAGGGTTTGAAAACTGACTCATCTTCTCTGTCCCTGATAGAACAAGACCAGTGATTCCTAGTGGAGAGTGCATCCTCCCTGTGTCTTATTTTTTCAACTACTAATTGTCTAGCAGTCCACAGTTGAGATTTCCAGGAGGGAGAATTTGATTGGGCTAGTTCATCATGGCCTTTTGTGTGGGAGCAGAGCTTTTCATACCAGATGACCTCATAGGTCATTTACCCAGATGGAGTCAGTGGCTCCCATGGGCTGGTGACAACCCCACGTCTAATCAGCTGTGTTGATGGAATGGAGGTGGGGGTGAGGGATAGGGTCACAGGGCAACCACAAAGCCACTCCTCCTCGGGGAACAGTCTAGGGCTATCCTCTGACAGAGGCTGTGTTCAGGGAAGTTTTCTTTAGAAGAACTCACAGGCATGGCCAGGGCAATGATTGCAGTGTGGCTGTGTGATACAATACAGTCCCTTCCAAGACAACACAAGGAAAGACTGACTTTCAATTAATGATTGACATCTACACTTTGACCTCAGCAAGTTGTCCTTTCTGGGCCACAGTTCATTCAGCTGTAAAATCAGACAGTTCATCTTGGTGATTTCTAAGACTCCTCCATTCAGAAAAAGCCCAGGCTCATCTAATATTTGGAGTATTCTTTAGGAAAAAAGCACATAAAATTAGGTGTAAGATCTTGGAAGTGTCCCCGAAGCTCAGGCTTTCTTCGTGTCATATACATTCACCTCTGTTTCTATCCTCGAGTTGTATGATTCCTTTGTAGTTGTTTTGAATTCCGCCTCTTGAGTTTTTACCCTGCAGTCTTTCTGATGAATTATGTGCAGGCTTTGTTCTTGATTAATTGTGTTTCCTTTCCACAGCAGTGCTTGAAGGAGATGATAAGCAACTAGGTGGTTTGAGAGTGCAAAACCGTGTCACAAATTTGAAATCTTTTGTTAATTTGAAATTCACCGCCAAAATTTTTACAGAAATCCTTTTGCTTTCTAGATACACAGTTTCCACACACTAATGCCTCAAAGATGGCGTTGGGTGGGCTTGGCAGATTTTCATTTCTTAGGGCATAATTTGTCACAGCAAGAATATCTGCAGGCTACTGATGTGCTGCTGCTTGTATTTGTTGAATTTGAGGTTTTGTTCTTATCAGTATACTGTACTGTATCTACCTCTTCATAAACATGGACTAGAAGCTCCAAAGAGATTCATGGTGGTATGAAATGTGAAACAAAACATTTATGCATATGCTCCAAATTGCTAACTTTATAAATATAAGCAGAATCTAGTGCTGTATATAAAAGTGGAAAATTTCAAAAACAAACTGGGCTTAAGTAATTCATTATTGTATTGTCTGAGATGAAATGCTGTCGAGCGAGGGCAAGAACTATTGATGTTTTCTTTACGACATTTCCATAAAATGTTCAATGATAAATCTAGTAAATTAGGAGATTTTTCCCCAGAATGTGACAAAATGCTAAGAAACTGATTAACCTCTTTTTATCCAAGACAAAAATTATAGAAGCAGCATGGTGAGTTGCACTGCATTTCTAGGCTAACATAGGGACCAGGCTTGCTCAAGAAGATTGAATAGCCATACCTTTGTTGCCTTGAGCTTATTCTTTCCAAACACCTGATGAAGAGTTCAACTAATGATCTATTGTTTGGCACAATTTATAACCATAAAATACTTCAATAGGCTCTAAATGAATGTTTTCCAGAGGCTATTGTAACAAAAGACTGGATTAGAATATGGTCTCCTCAGTCCTCTAGGTGGAGACTGCCCTCCATCTTTCTGGTGTGAAGTGCCAGTCAGTTGACTGAAAACTCAATTATCAGTCTCTTCAGAGTGTTAATTTTTGGCTCCACAAGTATCTAAAGCCATCTGGTTACTTTAATCAAATGAAGTTGTGTCATCATTTTTGATAACTTGCAATAGTGAAGCAGAATTAGAAAACTTAAAGAATACGTTCATCAACTTTCTGTTACTTTCATAAAATACTTGAGATACAAGAAAGAGGAAGTGGTCCCCGTACTGGCTGACAGTGTTGGAAGTTTCAGGTCATGGTCATCTGGTCTTGTTTCTTGGGGCCTGTGGCAAGGCTGTATGTCACAGTGGGGAGCACAAGGTACAGCGAGCTCTTCATCTTACAGGAAGCAGGAAGCAAAAGTGGGGAGGAGGAGGAAGCCATAAGGGTCTCCCAGCACCCTTTGAGGGTCCCCCAAGGATCTAACTTCCTCCCACTCAGCTCCTGCCTCATAAATATTTCCACCATATTCCAGTAGGTCCAAGCTGAGGACCAAGCCTTTATTTAATACATGGGCCTTTGGGGAACATTCTGGATTCAAATTATAGTAAAGAACAAAACAGGAAACCGAAAGGGTGTCAGCTCAAGGGTTCATCCCATGAAATTTTCAGACAGTAGCCTGTTGCCCATTGACAAAACTACAACAACCACTATTACTATATATTGTATATATATGTATTTATCTTTATATTGCTGTTATTTTTATTTTTTCTTGCTCTACTTTTTATTTTTTTAATTTTTTAAAAAATTTTAAACAAAAGGAAAGTATGAAACCAAAGCAAAACAGTTTCACAACCAGCCAATAAGAGAGTAACAATCATCAGTGCATTGCACGTTATAGTATTCACAGAAATTATTTAGGATAAAAAATATAGACATGAAACATTATCAAAAAAATTATTAGCAAAAAACTTTTGCCTCAGTGAATCAAGAGAAACCAGCTATATGACTATCTTTTTTTGTTACGATTGCTCTATTGTTTTCAAATAAACATTTTGCATTAAAAATGAAATCTGAAGATGACCCTGAGAAAACTACTTTTCACTCAAAATTCTTTTTCTTTTAACTGTCTTAACTAATTTTTATATACATAGATTTTGTTTCAGTTCATCACACAAGTGCAACAATGTGATGGTTACATATGTGTGACTTATTTAGTTCACTGAGAAGTATGTTTTCAGTACTCATCCATTTAAGAGTGAAAATGTCTAGTTTATCGTTCTTTATAGCTGAGTAGTATTCCATTATATAGAAATACCACATCTTTTTTGTCCATTCCTCAGTTGAGGGGCATTTAGGTCATTCCCAAGACCTAGCTACTATGAACTGGGCAGCTATGAACATAGGTGCACGTATATCGCTGTGGTATGATGTTTTTAACTCTTTTGGGAAGATACCCAAAAGGGGAATACCTGGGTCAAATGGGACCTCCAATCCTAGCTTTTTGAATGCTCTACTTTTTGAGAACTCTGTTAAACATTACCTTGTAATCCACTGTTTTTCTAGAGATTTTTGTTTTTGAATGTTCCTTTTTGTAACATCTCCCTGTTTTATGAGCAAAATATTTTTGTCTCTGTGAGGTATGAATTAAGTTTGATTCTACCTGAAAATATCTGTGTGTCCTCCCCATTTGCATCTTTGAACTTTCTATTCTTTATAGAATATGAAAGCTCTCCTTAAATGGCTAGACGTCTTTGGCTGCATGCTCATATTAAGGAAAAAGACCTAGAAAAGCAATTAGAAATACTGTCTGTGTGTACAGGTGGAATTTGTCGACTGTGGTTCATTAAAGAGTGACCTCTGTCAGTATCTCTAATGTATGCAAAAGTGAATATTATGTGTATAACATATGTTTTCTTTTTTATTTTAGTTTATTAGTACATGTGAGTAGCACATAACACTTGAATCCCCTGTGGGACGTTGGTGCATGTAGTACACATCTTGATTCCTTTTCTCATTCCCTTTCTCTTCCGTTCTTCCCTCTTCCTCATATATTTTCTTAACCTGCCAGATTCAGCAGGGGGGACTGCAGAATCTTTCTTAGAAAGTGCATACACCGTTGCCAAAAGTGTGGTGACCAGGGTAATAGAAGAAATCAGACTGTGGATATGTAGTGTGTGAACTTCCTCTGTCCTGCTCTGATCCTCATGATGTCTGTGCCTTCAGTTGTGCCCAGGTTCTCCATAGCACATCCCTCCTGCCTTAGTCTATTTTGTGTTGCTTTAACAGAATACTGCAGATAGGTAGTTTGTAAAGAAATACATTTATTTCTTACCATTCTGAAGGCTGAGGATTTCAGGATCAAGAAACACAACACCTGGTGTGTGTCTTTTCGTCGGGTTATCCCGAGGTAGAAGGTAGAAGAGCAACAGAGCGTATGTGCTCAACAGCACACGTGTGCACAAAAAAGAAGGAAGCTGACAGTAGGAGAGAAAATGGAAATACATAAGGGAGGGCTGAACTTCACTTTCTAACAAATGCACTGCTGGAATAATGAGCCCACTCCCACAGTAACATCAGTCTATTCACAAGAGCTCTTAAAACTCTTTCCTGTCAGTGCCCTTGCACAGGGGATGAAGTTTCCAGCACATGAACTTTGGAGGACACATTTGAGCCATAGCACTCCCTGCTTTACGTTGTTCAGAAAAGCAGTCTTTCTTGCTTGGGGTGGAGAGAAGAACCTGAGCATTTAACTGGCTAATCAGACATCCATTCAAGCTTCTTACTAACCCACTGTGGCCTCTAATTCCAAACCATCAATTCTGTGAGAGTTCTGAATTAACCACGTAGTTTCAAGACTTTGCCATTGCCAGATTCTTTTTAGATTTCTGGGTTCTGTTCATTTAGTTAAATTTCATCTATCTGCTTTCCAGCTTCCCCTGTTAGTAGTCATAGTCTTCTAGCTGGTTCTCTTTATTCTCGTTTGTGCCTCTTTTTAACTTTTGGTGGTTTGTAGAAATAAACAGAGCTAAATGGATTACTTTGCCCTTCTTGTTTAATAGGAAGATGCCCTTGTTTTTTCTTTTGTTTTAAATGTGATTGGCAAATGGCACGTGTATATGTTTTTAAGAATTTGAAACATATTTTTGTTATTGTCTTTTCATCTTTGCTGTCTCTGTTTTTTAACCTGTCCAGAGGTACATACATTTTTAATTGCCCATGTGTAGGAACTCATATACATGCTAAATGTTAGATTCCTCTTCGAGCAATTTCAGGTTAATAGTAAAGTTGAGAGCGTTCCCACAGATCTGCTCCCCAGGCCCTGCCCTATGCACACCTCTCACGAATACACACAGCATACCCCATGATCAACATCCTCTGTCAGTGTGGTATATTTGTTACAGTCCATGAACCAAAGTTGTCACCTTACTGTTTACATATTTAGCCAATGAGTTGAGAATCTCAGGTATCTGTTGTAGTGACAGAAAGCTGATTAACATACCACACCACAACACGATAGTCCACTGTCTAAATATATCACAGTTCATTTATCATTCACTTACTGAAGGATGTCTTTATTGCTTCCACTCTGGCAATTGTAGATAAAGCTGCTACAAACACAGTTATGTATATTTGTATGTAGAGTGAAGTTTTAGCTTCTTTGAGTAAATAATAACAAATACACTTACTGGATCATATGGTAAGAACTTTAGTTTTATGAAAAAAAAATCACAAAACTATCTTCCAGAGTACCATTTTGAATTCTTACCAACAGTAAACTCAGAATTCCTGTCGCTCCACCCTATTAGCATTTGGTGTTGTCAGTGTTTGGATTTTAGCCTTTCTAGTAGGTGTATAATGGTACTTCATTGTTATTTCAATTTGTATCTCCCTAATGATGTATGATATTGGGAATCTTTTAATATGTTCATGTGCATCTGTATGTCATCTTTAGTGAATTGTTTGTTCATATATTTTCCCCACTTTTAAAAGCAGGTTGTTCATTTTATTGCTGTTTCATTTAGATTTCTTCACATATTGTGAATAATACTCCCTTATCATACAGGCCTTTTGCAAATACTTTCGCCAGGAAGTGTCCAGCACTGCATGAGCTCTGGGGATTCAGCACAGGACAGGACCCAACCCCTGTATTTAAAAGGCTTCAATTTGTTTTAATCATTTCCCTGCTTCTCAAGAAACTCTTAAGAATAACAGTGTGTTAGTTACTTTGTTCTCATTGCTAACACAAAATACCTGGCACCTGAAGTTAAAGGATGAAAGGTTTATTTAGCTCACAGTTTGTAGAGGTTTTGGTCCATAATTTGCTGGCTCCAAGGCAGGAAGGCACATGGCAGATGGGACAGCAGTTCATGGCAGCAGAAGATAGCAAAAGCAACAATGGAAGGAGAGCAAGACAAGCCTCTTTCTGTCCCTTATACTGTATCCAGCCTACCAGTATTAGGGCAGTGCCGGTCCAATCAGTGGACTGATCCAGCAATCACCCACCTTTAATCCCAGCATTGTACTACCAATCAATCACACACTCTAGATTCATCTGCCTCCAAAAGAAACCCTATGACCACATGAGGCTTTGTGGGGACATCTAGATGCAAGCCATAACAGATAGAAACAGAACAGTGCTCTGTTATATAAAATACTCTAACATTAGACTCTTTAAGTTGCTTGCATTTGGGAACCAGTTATAAATAATGCTGCTGGAAACTTCTTGGTGCATAAAAACTTACCCATATTTCAGAAAATTCCTCTAAGTTATATAGAAATATGCTCCAGGAAAATAACTTGCTTAATATGAAAGGACATTTTAAAGCTCTTGACCACTCAAAGAGGTTTTAAATCAGATTGTTTCTAGTAGATAAAATTAATTAAGCTAGAAATAGTAGGAATCTAAAAGGAGAGTTTCTTCCCACGTATTTGTAATTAATAAAAGTTGTAAATCTCAGTTATAATTAACAAAGACTAAATTGTAATTATTAAAATGTTAACTTCATAAAAAGAAAAATTAAATTTTTTGAAGTTTTTTTTGTGTTGTGGACAAACATGAACTTTTGAAAAAGGGCTAATGTTAATTTTGGGCTGATTTTGTAGGTCATTTTCACTGATAGTAACATTAACTGCCTTTGGTCTCGAGGGCCAAATTAAGGTCAAGATGTTTATCTTAAACTGGTTCTCATACTTTAACATGCTTCGGAGTCAGCTAGAAATCTTATTAACAATAAATCATGCCCCTCCACTGAGGAGTCTGGTTCCGAGAATGCAGGGTGTAAGGCAGGCATGTGGAAAACGCTTGTGTGTACACGTGGGCATGTGTGGCTTTTTGTACAATGTACAAAATTCCAGAGCAAGCCAGACTTGGAGGAACACTTTCCCAGGCTTGAAATATCAACCGTATTGCCAGTTTAAAAGGCAGAGGTTTTTAAAAACATTTTCACAGTGAACATAATCATATAAATATTTTTGAGCACAGACAGTAAATGTGAGCTTGGAAAAATGAAGAGATCATTAGGATGCAGGCAATGGAGGTGACTTGTGCACAGCACCAGAAGGTAAACCCAGACACTCCACCCACCTTAGACTCTTGCTTCCCTTCCTACTATCTTCATAGAATCTCTGTTCTATATCAAACCATTTCCCCTTTTTTCTATATTGTTTCTCACCTCTGTTCTTTAACTTTGAGTTAGTACGCTTCCAGGTTTATTACTGAAACAAGCAAAGTATAATTTATTGGTTGAACAAAAAAGTAAATGGTAAGAAAGCCAGTTTTTTTTTCCTTGTCCTATGTAGCACATCAATGATACAATATCACACAGTAGTAGGAACTACATAGGGAAAAATTTAAAAGATAGCGTTATTTTGCTACAAAAAGCATTCCTCACTGGTTTTGACAAGAGAACTTGCTTCAGAAGTGGATATACTGACACTTTTGACTGATGTCATACCTGTTCCCTTGGAACTTTCAACTCTGGTCAGTAGAGGTTCTTTCTGCAGAAGTATACATTAGTGATTCTGTAACTATTTTTATACATTCTTGAATCAAGCAAATAAATTATGGATAATTAAAGCCAGGTTCTGCACTTCGGGAGAAGAGAGCTATAGTTATGATAAGAGGAGGAAATAAAATAAACCTGGCAGTATTGGATTAAAATTAGAGATATAACTGAACTCCTGGTTTCCAATACATACACACACATATGAATGCCTATGTGTATGCATTAAATATACACATACATTTGTAACTGGGTATAATACGTATGTGTGTGCGTGTTGTAGATATGACATGTGTACTTGCACAGCTTTGTTGACCTTTGTTAACACTTCCAGCTCTGCCCTTTTGAGGTGCCCTTGGGACGATTTCACTCCAGTAGCAACGAGCAAATCAAATGTGCAGAGTGTTGTCCTTGCATATTCCATTCTCCGCTGAAGGTACTAGGCCTCCTTGGAGAAATGACCAAATTTGAAATTGGAACAGGAGAAGAACAAGGCAGACCTGGAACAGCTTGTTATGTCAAAACCTAAGGAAATACTTAAAGAATAATAGGGACATGTCAAAATGACCCAGGAGCCAACTTACAAGGGATTCTGACTGGCCCAGTGTCAGATAACTTAAGTGTTAAAATAAGTTATTAATTTAAGTAAAGAATGATAGTGCATTTAATATTACAGAAAAAAGTGAGAATCCATGAGCTACTCTTAACATAAACAGTGGAGGTGGAAAGGCTTCCATTGAAAGCCCACTGGTTAATATACAAAGAGTGATGGAATTAAAATTCACCTTCTGCTAGTCCTCAAAAAAAAAAAATTGATTCAGGGAAGAATCATCCGTGAATTCTTACGCTAATAAATTAGTTAATAAGGAATTGGATCTTTACATTGTTACAAGGCACTTTTTATTTATGAAGGGTAAAATATTAATTCTTAAGGGAAAACCTGCTAAACACCGCTGTACTTAAAAGATTGACATTACTTTGCTGGTAAAGGGATTAATCAACAGCACATGCCTCCTGATGTGATCCACTGAGGACAAGCCAGAATTACTTTTACTATGCTGCCAGAGGCACATACCTTAATTTAATCATGAAGACATCAGACAACCAAATTGTGGGATACTTTACAAAATACCTAGCCTGGACAAAGATCCTGGAGCTATTGCAGACTGAGTCTCAAAAATGATACCAACTGAATGAATGCAGTAATATGTGTTTTCATAAGGGAATTTCTTATTTTAGGAAGTACACAGTGAAGAATTTAGGAGTAAAAAAAAATGATATCTGCAACTTAAATAGTTCAAAACAGAAATTTGTGTGTGTGTGTGTGTGTGTTTGCACACACATGCATGTGTGTCTTAGTGTGTGTTTAGGAAAAGAAAAAGACAAATGCTGCAAATGTTAACATTTGGCAAATCCAGGTGAAAAGTATCCAGAAATATAAAGAATTCCTATAACTTCTCTAAACATCTGAAATTATGTTTGGTGACACAGTGATCTGAACATTCCTTAATAATATTATTCAAATTAAGAAATTAAGCATTCAGTATATGAAAGAAAATAAAAGAATGGCATCACAAGTAAAATTAGTAGAGGCTTATATGAGTTGTATTATTTTATAGTACTGAGTGGTATAATACATACATACAATATTATAGCACTATTTATTTTGTAACTTTTGTGATGTTAATTACAATTATGCATCAGCATGATTCTTTGCCAGTTCAGTGAAACCTGGTCCATGTCTTTCAAATGCAGTGCATAAGACTAGACAGTATCGGTCTCATTATGTGCTGTGATAGTGACCTCAGTCACTCTCACAGCAGCTGGGGTGGGGGGTTGGTGGGCAGTTAATGCTGGTGCATGCTGGAATCTGACAATGAATGTTCCCTCATGTCTGCCTACTGTCCTGTGACTGGGGCAGAAACAACTCGGATGGCCATTTAGTCATCCTCATAGTGGTTTCATGTCCCTGAGAAATCCCAGGGCAGTAAAAATTTAGAAGCTAAATGTTTAACTTTCCAGAATGTTTAACTTTTCCACACAAGAAAAAGCAAGGCTCACAGAAACAAACTTCCTCATTCACCAAATACTCAGCCCAGAAAAATTGAGAGATCACACATGCAACTGTGAACTTTGCACTGCTGAATTTATAAACTTCACAAACCAAAAATAGATTCTGTTGTTGATCCAAGAGCCTACACTCTCACAACAGCCCTATGGTTGTTAAAACCTTGCAAATGCTAGATTCGGCCCTGCTTTGTCCCTCTACGTGTGACCAAGCTGAGTTAAGTTGATTCGAACCTGAGAGGAGAAACATACTGCCTTTGTAGGAATTTCTGAACCATCTGAAGAAAGGTGCTAAATAACCCGCTCTGTTAGGTTGTACAATCCTCCAGGGGGCACCAGAACATTCCATTGCTGTGGACCACATTTCATTAAGTCCAGAAAGGCTAAACCACATTACCTTATTATAATTGATTCCTTCACTGTAACTTTTTCAGTTCCATTAAGATTTCTTTGTACACTTGCTTTTACAACATTTGCGAGTTGATGGAATGTTTCTGCCTCTCTGAGGAGGCGGAGGAAGGAAAGAGATCATCTCTTGGATGAGCCTTTAGAAACTGAAGCCGTGTCTCCTCTGGGTAAATATGAACGCTTTCAGCCCACTTGGAGGGAAGGTTTTTTCCGAATGTTCTTAATCTTGTTGGGGAAAGAAAAAACCTAGAGGAAACTGAGAATTCAATTTACTTTCGGCCTGATGCGATGCATAAGCCACCCTGTTATTATCATTATTAATAATAAACACAGCAAATGTCAGACAGGCACTTCATGGTAAATTTTTATATGAATTTTATGTCAGAGTAAAGGGTTGCCAGGCTACTGCATAATATTACTCAGTTCTGGTCCAGGAGTACAAAATTCCAGCAGGCCTCCTGAGCCTGTCCCTCCAATTAGTGGCTACTTCATTACGAATAAAGAACCCTCATTACTGTGGGCCTTCAAGTGAAATAGGATCCCCTACCTCTTGAAATCCGCCTTTCTAAGTACAGACAGTTCCCAACTTACAAACAATCCACTTAAGAACCACCAAGGCATTCAGAGGTTGCTGCAGCCTCCTGCAGCTGCCGGTCCGGGCCCCCTGCCCAGGCCCCCTGCCCGGCCCCCACCGCTCTCCTGGTTGCTCAAGGCAGCACTGCCCACCCCCCTGTGGAGCCAGCTGCCCACCTGCCCCTCAGACTGCTCGGCCCTCGCTTAGGGTTCAGTGAGGCCTCAGAGCTACCGCTGGTTTTATAGTTGAGCTCAGCGATGGGGTAAATAAGCTTTTGTGGTCTGTCCTGGGAACCGAACCACCATTTAAAAAAAAAAAAAAAAAAAAAAAAAGGAAAAACCTTCCTCCATGGGAAAATGTGTTCTGCATTCCCAAAAACCAGCCAACAGACATTAAAATGACTGTGGGAGCTGTCTTGCTGCTCCTAGCAGAGCAAGCAGAAGAAAGAGTCAGCGTGCGTGTTCAGGGTTCTGGGTCCATCTCTAGCACTGAGCTGGCCATGAGGTTTTAGCAAGCCCTTTAGCCCCTCTGGCTCTCACATCATCTGTGAAACAATAGGATTGCTGTAAATGAACTCTAAGCCTCCTCGTGGTATAGTGACTCCTCCAGCTGGTCAGAGCTCTGCCCTTGTTTCACTCCTTCATCATTCATTCATTCATTCAGAAGCATTTGACTCAGGGCTTCTGCACTGCCCCAGGCTGTGAGCATAGCGCTGGAGATACAGTCAAGAGATACAGACCCCAGCCCCCAAGAGGCCCAGTGTTCACTGAGGGAGACCTTTATCTAAGCAGATGCTTGTGACATAAGTGAGGTGATTGAGATGAGCACGGGGTGTTGTAAAGCTCAGTGGGTGACGTCTGAATCAATGAAGCCTCCTCAGAGAAGGAGGCGCCTCCTCTGCTCACTCATCCTGGTGTCTGGTTTAATTAACTCCTCTCCTTCGTTCCCAAGCCTGGATCACTGGGAAGCGTGGCTTTTCATCTGTTGTTCTAGCAGTTTGGCTTAGTCTTTAGTCCAAGCAGGAGAAGTCTTGCTCTTCTCCATGTTTCACTGAGATGGAGAATGCAGAAGATGCCCCCACCCGACTGGGGGTCCTGTTATGTGGCCTTCTTCCTGCCTTAGGAAGGCTCTTCCTTCTCTCTCCTGGGGTCTTCCTTGCCCAGAGAATTGCCTCTCAAATTGCCCTATCTTGGATTCCCAGCAACTCTGGCACTTTCAGATTTACAAATAAAATTCTGTACCCAAAGATGTTTCTAGAGACACAGCCATCTCTTGCTCTCCTATGTTAATCTCTGACTGTAATGCTACCAAAAATCCCTTCCAGGCTCCCCTCCTACCCACACCCACTAATAAAAACCAGAACAATAAAGTTGATTCAAAAAGACCATGTGACATTTGGAGGGTGACATAACAAGAATAGTTTAGGTTTCAATCTTAACTCTGTGCCTTGATACCTGATACTATGAAATTATGTCATTGTGGAGCTTCCTGAGCTGGGAAGGACCACAGTTGAGTTGTTTGGGGAGATTACCCTTGTAGCCCTATGGAGGAAGGATACTGCAAGAATGGAGGTAGGAAAGAGAGAGATTTCCATGGTGGAAATGGTGAGACTTAGAAACCAAAGAAATATGTCATTCTGCCTTATAAAATTAATTAACTTTTTACGATCTCCAAGTATTCTATTTCTTTTTCATCCATGAAAGCAGTTTGATAATTGTATCTGGAAATAATGACTCAAAATCTTTCTTTTTCACATAAATAAAAAAAACACTCCAAGAAAATTAGAGGTAGCAATTTCCCAGTCCCAATTCCATTCTGTTCCCTTAGGATGTCTTGAATATAAGAAATGATGAAAAACGTTATCTCTGACACCCATGTCTACTGGTTCAAATTGCGGCCCCGTCACTTTGCAGCAGTGTAACCTTCAGCAGACCTCCTAGAGATAATATTCATGGTATCAGCCTCAGGAGAGTCTAACTTATATTAAATCCGAAATGTTTGCAGAGACAGAACAGAGTATGTACGGTCCTTAGGAAGCAAGGCATAAGTGTTTATGTAATTGTCCAGTTGTAAGAGTTCATTAAATGAAATAATTACAAACAAAAGAAATAGCCTGTGTTTTAAATCGAGGTACTGAATGACTTGTCTTTTGAGAAATGGAGAGAAGACGATTGAAATTAGAACTCGACTCTTTCTCGTTGTCCTGTTCCCCATCTTGGTGGTACACTGAGAGCCAGTGGTGTGTATGGCCCACTGAATTGAATACTTGAGTACGGAAGTGAATTCATTATGCTTCCTCCGTGTGCCAGTTCTCCTTATCTGCTTGCTTTTGTCGACTGAGGCTTGAAATGTTTCGCTTCTCATAATCTCCCTCTCTCTTCCTTGCCCATTTATTTGGTCTTAAAATCAGATCATTTCTACCTTGGCAATTGATCTCATCAATTCCCCCCTTCTCCATTCTTACATAAGCCACACAGAGCTGCCAAGTTGTCTTCCCAGAGAACTACTCTGCCTCAGCCATTTACCTGCTGAGGATCTTCAGTAGCTCCCTGGTGCTTAAAAAATGAAATCTTCTGATGTCATTCAGGGGCCTTGAGAATCCTGCCCAGTCTCCACCCCTTTTTCCAGTGCTTATAGTCACAATAGCCCGTTCTCCAGGCTTGATTTGTCTCTACATCTCTTTCTTCTTAACTATTTCTGTAACCTCTTTCACTTATCCCTGTTTGGACAGTAAATTATATGGTAGCCTACCATTACCACACTGGCCATTCTGTATTTGTTACCTCCTGTCTCCACTCCCTTTACTTGCTGTCCCCAGATCTGTGCTTGAACAAAAGCTTCCCCCTTCTGAAATGCCCGTTCAAATGTTCCTGTGCACTTTCAAAAAGCTCCTAGATGAATTTGTATACAACTCCTCTACTCTGTAACACTTTCTGCTTTGTAGCCTAACAATATGCTAGTACAGCTCCTTTTTCAGGCTAGGATCCTTGAGTGACAGTGTTACGAAGTGTAACAGTGTTTCCTGCAACCCCTAACAGTGGTCTCACATGTAACAGATACCAGGTTCTGAGTACTTCCTACCCACCAAACACTGTGTAGATGATACATATACACCACAGATACCATTTGTGCATATTACTTCATTTAAAAGGTATTGTGTTTCTGTTTACTAGTTTGGAAATTAAGATTTGGATTAACTGACTTGTTCTAAGACATAGAGACAGTGGATCTAAGTGTGAATCTATGAGCTCAAATTTCTCACACTTCAGAGAGCATGCTCTTAACCCTCTTTCTCCAGCAGGTAGTTTGCAAACTTTAGTATGCAACAGATTATCTGGAGGCCTTCTAAAATCATTGCTGATTCAGAAAGTCTGGGAAATTAACTTCTCTCAACTCATTGGGTGACACACATGTTCCTGGTTTGGTCTAGGACATGTACTTTGACAGCCACTGAATAAGCATAATCGTCAGTGAATGAATGAATGAGGGGATGAATGAATGGATGGATGGATGGATGGATGAGTGGGCAGATTGATGGGTGGGAGGACAAATGATACATTTAAACTTACCACTTAATTTCTCTTCAGATTGTATAAATCTTTCGCCTTTTACCACTTGATTTAAAGTAAGTCTGTTTTGCACTTTAATCATTAGTCACAATCATATGCTCTCTTAAAAGTCTTAAAAAGATCAGGGTTAAAATTCAGTTTTATTTTACCTAGCAGTTTTTACTATCTCATGGTATTTTTTAAGTCTGACTTTGAGCTGACTTTTTCACTGTTTTTAACCAAAAAGGACATTAATTAATTTATCTTGTTTTTTATATCTTACAAATGTTCAGACCATTTAATATTAAGGGTGGCTTATGGATTTCTCCTGTCTCCCTCTAATGTAAGTTTGTCTTCTCTGTACTCCTGGGTATAAGTTTAACACAGAATAGCTTTTTAATTCACAGAAGGTCATTAGATTTTATTTCAAGTATGAATTATTCCTCCAAACCTAAATATCTTCTCAAGGGATTATTTGTAAGTGGTCTAGAAGAGGAAAGGCTATTTCGTGATTTTCAGTTGTGGTGTGCTCCCCAAGGAGCATTGTTAAAACTAGTCACCCCACTCCTACACCGTGTGTTGCTTCACTTCTTAACAAAATGGCCCATCATGTGAATTCAGCTGTTATTCCAAAGCAGAGAGTACAACCCTTTCACCATTGAGCACATTGCATCTTACTGATAAAAGGTACAGCTGGAGCAGAAGGCAGCGTGCTTGCCCTTTCTCTAGTCTTCGTGGAGCCTACACATGGCACCAAGCAGCAGCATATGTCTATAATTTAAGGCCTCACATTGCTCTACAGAAATAGGACGAGATGTGCATCGCCCTTAGGAAATGCAAGCATTCAAAATGTACCTGAGCACTTTGCTGTTTGCTTGTGTACCACATTTACCAATTCAGACTGTGTGTGACTGTGACCTTGCTTGAGGAAGTTAAAAGCACATCGATTTCTATAGGGAGAAGATGCTAGCAAATTAACCAGCTCTTTTTATTCTATCAGGAGAGAGGCATCTTAATAAACACTAATAGGCTACGTTCTGTGTTAGTGATAATTTATCACATAAGGGAAAATAAATTGATTCAAATCCTATTTTACATTTGTTCCATCCTTGGGACATTTTTCTAATGTGTCTTTATATTTTTTGTACCTATGTCTCATTTTCCCATCAACTTGAAATTTCTTTGAGAGTGAGGGTCATGCCTTATTCAGTTTTTTAAATGTTATTTTACTTTTATGCTCAAAGCTACTCTTACAGAGAGGCATAATTGACCTTCATGGTACTAAACACAGAGCTTTGCACATGACTCTGTCTTTCTCTTCTTTAGATACACACAACATTTCTTTAATAATGATTGTCATTTCATTTCTTAACTGAGAGATTATTTCTGATTTGAGTTTCTCTATAGCTTCATCAAGCTGTTTCTTTACTGCATTTGCTATCATTTCAGAAAGTTCAGTTGTGTGACTCCCAGTGTCTTCCATTTCAGTGTCTCTTAGGTTTGTTCTCAGTGGGCTGGGGGATTGAGACTGCCTCTTGGTCTTTCATTTTGTCATTTTCTTCTGGGACCTGTGTGGCTCTGTGTCCTGCGAGGCTGACCGGGCGTTCCCCTGGTGGGTTGCACTGAGTCACAGGACCGGGTAGAGCTGGATCCTCTGTGCAGCTAGTGAGGGCGCACTCCCAGAGTGTGCTGGTGGAGCCTCCACCGTACTGGGTGGGGTCAAGACCTCCCAGACCCAGGCAGCTAGGCAGCTAGGCAGAGTATACCCCAAAGTGTGGCACCACCCGGGCCCTGAGTCTGGATGCAAGGAGTTCAGAGCCTCTGGAGTGCCAGGAAAGCCTGGGCGAGTCCCAGGCCTACAGTTGCACATAAGTCTAAACAATAGCAGTTAAACATTACAGTACTGAAGAAAGCTTCTCAAATACATTCTCTATTTGTCTTTTCCAGATCTCCTATCAGAAATTTAGAAAAATTAAATAAATTGTCCAGGGTTGTAAAACTAAGAGTCTCTGATCCAGGCAGAAAACCCTGCCCTTTGGACGCTGTTTCTACCCCACCACACTGTGTATTGATGAGCACATGAAGCTGTTTCAAAACAAACCCTTCTATGGAAATCTCCTCCTTCCCTCTAACATACATCTAAAGGATTTTAGGACACAACTTTCAGTGTCAACAGCTGATTGATGGTTGCTAAACTGACCTTCTCCTGCCTTTAACAAATTACATACTACAGAGTGAGCACATGAAAAGCTATAATGCACCATATCAAAACAAAATTTAAAATATAAATACGGTTTAACATGCTAAAAATAATTCTAGTATTTTGATATAGGTACTATTAGTACCTCACATTTGTTCATTAAGCCCTGGCTTATTTTATTAGCCATGCTTAAAAATCTTAAAATAACAAATACCTAGGAATACGTCGAACAAAAGATATGAGACCTCTAGACTAAACCACAAGACATTGCTTAGAAAAATGAAAGCAGACTTAAAACACAGTTTGTGGTTTAGAAGACTGTTCTCTTAATACCCTTCATATTGTACTTTACATTAAATGCAGAGCCAATCAAAATCTCAATAGATAATTCACAAGATGATTAAAAACTTACATAGAAATACAAAGTTTAAGTAATAGCCATAGTATTCTTAAAAAAAGAGAACAAAGGTGGAAGACTTACATTTACAGGTGTTAAGATTTATTATAGAGCTAAAATAATTAAGGTACTATGGCACTGGCTCTTTGAGAAAATCCAACAAAATAATGGAGTAGATTCACATGTATAAGGTCACTTGATTTATGCCAAAAGCATTACTACAACTTATTGGAGGAAATGATGGCCTTTTAAATAAATGACACTGAATTGTTTAGATATCAATATGGAAAACACTGCACTTGACTCCTATTTTAATCAGACCCAATAGTAAAGATGAATCAGACTAAAGCAAAGGTAAGACAATAAATATTTCAGAACAAACCATAAGTAAATGGTTCTGTGACATGCCAGGCATGGTGGTCTAGGCCTGTAATACTATCACGTGGGAAACTAAGCAGAAGAATTGCCATGAGTTCAAGTCTAGGCTGGACTACAAAGTGTATTCAAGACTAGCCTGAACTACAGAGCAAGACTCTATCTCAAAACCAAACCAAACCAAAACAAAACAAAGCATAGTTCAGTGACTTTGGAATAGACAAAATGTTCTTATTCAAGACACAGGAAACACTAACCATGTGTTACAGTTTGTGTCTAGATGTCCTCCCAAAGCCTCATACAGTCATGGGGCAGGGAGCTTTTAGGAGTTGGCAGAATCTAGTTTATGACTGATTTCTGGTCCAGTGATGAGAGTACTGGTGTGAGTGCTATCCCTGCCTTAGAGTGGGTAGCCTGCATACAATATAAGGGATAGACAGAGTCTTCTCTCCCTCTCCTTGCTTGTTGCTTTTGCTCTCTTCTGCTGCCATAAACTGTTACCCTCTGCCATGTGCCACCTTGCCTTGGAGCCAGGCTGAAGGACTGAAACCTCCACAAACAGTGAGCTAAATAAACCTTTCTTCCTTTAACTTTGGGTGTCAGGTATTTTGTCTCAGCAAAAAAAAAAAAGTAACTAACATGCCATAATAGAAAATAATAAATTATACATTGTGAAAAATAAAAAATATGCTAATTAGAAGACACCATTGGGAAAAGATAAAGACAACAAATGGTACGAAGATTATTTTTAACATGTATATCCCATAAGGGACTTGTATCCAGAATATCTAAAGTTTTACAAGTCAAAAAAATAAATAAATACCAACCACCTATTTAAAAAATGGGCAAAAAATCTGACAAGCACTTGACCAAGGAGATATCAGAACTGCTAAATATATATACAAAAGCACTTAAATTATCAGCCATCAGGAAAGTGGTAATTAAAATTTATCATTAGTTAAAAGCACTGAAAAATAGCAAATGTTAATGAGTATGTGAAGCAGCTAGAACTCTCATACATTGATGGATGGGTATAAAACTGGTGGGACCACTTTGGAGAGCTTTTTGACATTATCTACTAATATACTTCTGAGCATATACCCAAGGAAAATGAGTATTTGTGTAAAACATTTATAGTAATATTCAGAGAAGTATTATTCATAGTATCCCCAAAGTAGAAACAAGCCAAATGTCCATAAACAGTAAAGTAAATGAATTGTGACATTATTCATTCGATAAGATATTATACACCAGGGAAAACAATTAACTATTAGCACATTGCAATACTATAGGTAAATCTTCTGGGTATGATGTTGAATAAAAGAAACCGGACATCACAGAGTATAAGTTATATGATTCCATTTAGATGAAGTTAAGAATCAGGCAAACTAACCTATGTGACGGGTTTTAAGAATATTGGTGAAAGGAACTGGTTATATTTTCAAGGTGGTAATAACCGAGAGCAGAATACAAAGGAATCTTCCGTGTATTTTTTCTGGGTGGTGGTTATGTGGTATGTGCATATTTAAAAGTTTACAAAGCTGTAAACTTCATTTTTGAACTTTAGTGAGAGCTATATCTCAGTGAAGCAGTTAGAAAAAAGAATTAGCTGACCATAAGGAGTCTGAGGAGTAAGAAAGAAACAGAGTCCTAGAATGGATGTGAGACAAACCACAGAATAAAGTGAGTTTTAGTAGCACAGTTATTTGGGACCACTTTGAAAAGGCCATGGAGTATCTTTGTTTACATATCAAATTATTTAGTTTCTTCACCATTTCAAGCATATCTCTTCCAACCCTAAATACTAACACACATCTTCATGTAAAAATGTGTAAAAAATACCTTTCTCCCTTCTCATTATACTTAGCATTTGGAAGATACTTTGGGAAATTAGAATAATACGTTAAGAGCATCAGAAGTTCACTAGAGTGTCATCTAAGACTCCGTAGTCCTAGTGATTATGATAAAAATAAACACTGAAGAATTCTCTAGAAGTTTCAGTGTTTTCAGATTCAACCTGTCACGTGTACCCCCTGCCCCAAGTAGTTGTACATTTCTAAAATTCAGTGGCATTAAAATGAATTTGGAGAATTCTTGAGTGCTTCAATAATCATCTGATAATGTTGATGACATTCTGTTGATCAAACTACTAATGGAATAACAAATCTACGGGATTGCTAGACTTTAACCTACTTCCAACATTATATCTAGAATCTTACATTATTTAGCCAGCTTCATCTTATAGCCATCCCTGTGTTGGAAAACAGAGTCTTAATTCCATGACTTAAACCAGTGGAAGTGTTTACTTTTTATTCATAAATAGTCCTGTTCAAGTGTCCAGGTTGGTGGGGTGGCTTTCCTCCAAGAAGTCATTCAGAGAACCTGGCTGACAACAGCTCCGCAGTGCTTAAAACTCCCTTCCATTGCTCCCTGGATATAGACATCTCAGCTGTCCTGGGGAGAGGAGGAACACACAGGAGCATATCCTATGCGCGGTGCTTGGAAATGATGCTTCTTATTACTTCTGCTCACCTTCCTGAGAAAACTGCCATGTGGCTTCATTCATTTTCAGGAGAGTCTGAAAAACACGGGAGGGCAAATTGATTTTGAAGGGCAGCTAGCTTCCTCTGCCACGAGAGCTCTTGTTCATCACAGTGAAAGGACGAAGTGGTGTCAGGCCTCTGACGATACAAAGCCTCAGTGGCATGCAAAAGACACAGAACTCGCATTTGCTCCAACAGCCAATCTAGAGCAAATGGGAGCACAGTAATCTCCAACAGAGCCAAGAATTGCTACAGCAATATACCAAACCTCAACACAGAAGATATTTTACAAATGTAGACTAATGAGAAACTGAAGCAGCTGGACCAGCTTCTTTCTTGTCAGTTTCTTCTTTAAAAAGACCATACCAAGTCATGGACCATCAGTCATCAGACGATAAAAATAGGAACCACAAACCCAGAACCCAGGCTGAGGTATATCACTGTGCACTAGGCTAAAAACATTTGACCGGCGTCTTTAGTAGTGACTGTCAGTAGAGGCATGACAAAATCAAGATACAGTCTCTGTCACAGCTCCCTGGAGAATATAGAAGCCAATCAACTACAATAGCAGTAACTGTACAACATGACAAGCATCATGGGAGGGAATAGAGGTAGGTAATGAGGTGCTGTGGGAGCCCCAGAGTGGATCCTCTGAGTCACACTGGGGGATCAAGATACACTTCTTAGGAGAGGGGACACAAGCTGAATTTTGAAGGCCAGTGAAGTAGAAAAATAGGAGATCAGTGGGAACTGTCTGTGAACAGGAAGGGAGGTTCCAGGTAGTTCAGTTTTGCTGGAGATCAGAATGGTGGGGTAGCGGGCGGGGAGGCAAAGATGGAAGTAGAGAAGAGGCCCAGAGCAGATCAGGAAGACTGTGTGCTCAGGCTACGTTTGTTTACCCTTGATTTTCTGGGCGTACCCAGTGCTGTCCATGTGCCCATCCTTTCAGATGCTCCTGAATACTGAGATCTGCACTTTGCAACTCACGTGTTTTATAGAAAAAAAAAAGCCTAATCCTTTCCCTTATTTACTCCAAATAGAGCCTCTACAGAGGGAACAAACACTATATCCCCCAACAGCACTGCGTTCTGCAGATCAATTCAATTGTGAATTCAATGGATGACTTGTGTGTGTGTGTGTGTGTGTGTGTGTGTGTGCGCGCGTGCTACGGTCACAGTGGCCAGCCATCCATAAGCACAATCAAACCATACGGTAATATGAAATGCAGGCAGGATTAGCTTGGACAGCCAAGAAACTCAAGCAAATTCTTCAATCTTTCACATGGCACGTAGATGTGAATACATGATCAAAAGAAAGACTAATAAAAATACAAGGAATAATGACATATTTTTAAAACCTCAGTGAAGCTCAAGGAATACCAATGGATGAAATGATATCTTTGTAGGCTTGTACTGTCTGTTGAAGTGCGTGCTTCTCAGATTAGTGAAAAATGGATAGAGCAGTGCCTTGGGCTCAGTCTTGTGACCAAGTTAATATTTCCACTAATGACCTGAAAGAGGAAGTGAAAACAGTCAGTTAAGTTTTATGATGACAGAATTGTTTTCTTAAGTTAAAAACAGAAAACAGGAAAAAAAAATTTACCAGCTGAGTAAACATTAACAATGTGGGGAGTGTGACAGCCGGCTAAATTAATCTGAAGTGTATCTGTTTACTATATTATAAATTATATGGCTGGGAATAATTTTAACTGTATTTATTTCAACTTGCCATCAACATGAAAGTAGAAGACCTTTGATCCTCCATCAGCAGATGTAATTGCATAGTGAATAATAGTTTGTATTTTAAAACAAGAAGCCAGAATAGTAAAACTTTTAAGGCATTAAAATATTTATGTAATCTTTTAACAAAATGATGAGGAAAAGCAGCTGGGGAAGTAGCAACACCCCTACTCGGAGTGATATGCAGTTAATCTCTCTGATCTGAGTTGTGGTCCAGTTGGGAAGCTAAAGTGATTTGGTGACCTGGCCCTGGACTGTCACATCCTGGCCCCACCCCTGCCAGCCGAGTAAGCTTGGGCAAGTGGCCTAATGATTCTGAAACCCAGTTTCCTTCCTTGTGAAATAGAAACAGTAACAAAATTATGCTGTAGGCGTGTTGCGAGAATGGAAGGAGAGTATGCGCGTGTGTGGATAGCATCTACTCGGCAAATGGTGGTGGCAGGGATGCAGGAGAGGGGCGGAGTCTGGCAAAGACTGAACAGTAACTGAGCAAACAAAGCACATTGTGTACTTTGAAGAGCAGTAGCATGCAGTGGGAGAGCAAGGCCCGAAGAGGGGTTTTTCTCGCTGGCTCTAGTGCTCACTCTTCTATATACCTGCTGCTAGCAAGGAACATAGCTTTAGCCTTAAAAAAAAAAAATTGAGTAACATAACTTTTACCCTAAGGACACTTACAGTGCAGAGGGAATAGCTGCACACACGGAAGCAGGTTGCACTTACCCTCCTTTTGGGTTATGAAAAGGGTAAAAGGGTAAAAAGGCAAAGTGTATTGGTTCCAGAGAGGAAAAAGCTGTTCATGGCTGAGGGACGTGGCAGGAACAGGTTCTGAGAGAAGCAGGAGCAGAAACATGAACTGTAAGAGTCACCACGTGGACAAGGAGGCGGCAGACCTTTCCAGGCCGGGGAGCTGTGTGACCCGTGAGCAGATCTGGCCCGCGTGGTGGAGAGTGGCCGCTCAGTGGGCCTGGAGCAGACGCTGCTGCTGAGGAAGCCAAGGGGCCAGAGGCAGGCAGAGTCTGTGTGTGCATTTTGAATTTCATAGTAGAGGGGACAGCTTCCAACCTAACCTGGGTCTTGACTCTTCTACTCATGGGCCATTTGGTTTTAACCAAATCAGTTCGTGTCTCAATTTTTTTCCATAAAAGAGAACTGCAGAAGGAAATAGGTATAAAACAGGAATGATCTGCAGCGGTGTCTAAACAGATCATCTCCATGTGGCTTTCGTTCTGTGATCAGAACAAGAGCAGAGCAGGAAACTGAGTGACCATTTTTCTCATGAGTATCTGCAGATGACTCCCCGAATGAAAGTTGCCTGACACTTTTCTGTAAATGCACTGAGATGTGTCAGCAGCATGTGTGCTGTGTCCTGAAGACACAGGCGGATACAGAGCTCTTGTCTTATATAAACAGTTTTCATGCATGTGGAGATGTTAACTGAAGGATTCAATTTAATCTCCTATAAATTGAGCAGAGATGTAGCTGGAAAACCTAACATTGTCACTGTTTGTTTATCATAGCTGAATTGTTAAAGTTCAAAGTGCATGTTTTGGAAGAAATGAAGTAAAATGATAACCACATCTTCCTTGTTTTTGACGAAATACTGATTATTAACCATCCCTGCCATCGCATTAAATGTGCACACATTCTTTCCTCTTTTTCTTCTTTTGCTTCTTTGTTTATAGACTTCAGCGCCCTTCTCCCTCAAAGCTATCTGTGCCCCTCCCTGCTTGAGTTAGGCTAAAAGTCCCCCTCCCCATGTTGCCCAATTTGTGTCTCCCGCACTCGTTTCCAGTTCTGACTCTGCCCCAACTTTTTCACTAATCGAGCTCCCAAAAATAGCTGTACACTGTCCACTTCCCTGAATCTTTGGAACATACACCTCTCGGTGACCTTATTCTAAAGCAGCAATGGTGAACCTTTTAGAGCTTTCAATGATACAAACAGCCCACTGCAACACACATGCCTTATGTTTGCCACCACTGTTCTAAAAATCTCTTTATATTCCAGTATTTTTCACTTAGTATTTTAGCTGTAATTCTCTCAAGTTCAGTATAAAATGGTGCTGCTAAGCATTGGATGTGCTTGTTCCTGTGCTGCAGAGTATGAGTTGTCTCCTTATTTTCCTTCCTTCTTGGGGATAAATCTCACACTGTAATATGTGGGAGGGCAACTTTATACACACATTTGAATATTCAATTCATACAGACTAGATGCATTATAAAATCATAAAAAGAAAAAGAACACCTAAGTGAGTTTCCTACTGTTTGGATACAAATTACAACCATTTGAATGTCATATTCTTATTCCCCAAAAAAGTTTTAAAATCACCAAGCGAGCAAGAGTCAGGATCTTAAGCATTTGTCGATGAACTTACATCTTAATAGGAACTGCAAACACGAGAAAAGCACATAAAGAGAATGGCCACAGTTCCAGGAACAGACCAAGCCTCTTCCACAGCCAGGGCCTTTGCATTTTCTGCCCTTTCTGCTTAGGCTCCTCCTCCCCTGCTCTGTCAGGTTAGCTTCCTATTTCTCTGGGGTCTCTACTCCAGTATGACCCCTCAGGAGGCCTTTCCACCACTGTGCCACATAAAACAGAACTCTCTGCCACCCCTCCCAAGTGCTGCACTTCTTCATTTTCGTCATCTAACAACCTGTGTACTAATTTTAGTTGTTTGTTGCCTAGTTTCATCCACTGTGTGTAATCATGAAAGCAGAGACTTTGATTCATTCTCTACGTATCCTCAGTACCTAAAGCTTTCTCCTCTCTTAGGAAGAGCGAAGAGAAGAAGGCAATTAATAGATGAATATAGCATTAGGAAGACTAATGCATAGAATGCTCTAAGGTTTGTGAAGCATTCTAGTAACAACAAAACTATGGTAAGTATGAAGTAGAACCTTGGCGTGACAGCATTGAAACCAGATGGGTTTAACATATTTTGTATTTCCTCTCTGTGTATGAGTCTGATGCATCAGTAATAAAAAATTTTCCCTCAACTATCAAGCCATCCTGAAGTGCAGACAGTTGGATAGGAAAGGCAGGACAAACACTGGTTCTTTGTAAAAATAATTGAATTGCTTCACTGGTATTCTGTATGAGTGCCCAGTGAATTTTTTGGTTTTCTGTGTATTTGTTCATTTCCTTGTTCATGAGTATCATTACAAATTCATAGACTTGAATATATTTGAAGGATTTTCATCACTGCCTGTATTTATTGATGTTCAGATTGTCTCTTTGGCTATTGGGAGCCTCTTCCATTCATTCTTGAGCCCTTTTGAGATGCCCGGGGGTAGTCTTCCTTCCTTTCTAATAAAAAATATTTCAAAATCATCTTATGTACTCACTGCCCTGGCTCTGGAATCAGCAATTTTGTCAAGCAATTCTGGGTACTTGAAGAGGGGCATATTGGTAGAGACCATGGGTGCTAATTCATTCCGAGTTAGCCCTGAGTTTTAGACCTTTATATTGTACACAGCTAGAGAACAAACACATGTTTACATCATTTAATATGAATGATGGAAATAAAGAAAGCAGAATGATGAAATGTTTATTTTACTTTCATCTCCATCAAGAAACTGGTATTTAAACTGGAAAGGATAGAAGGAGCTCTTAAGGAAAAGTAGAAGCTCAATCAGTGAAAAGAGCTAATGTGCACTAATTGTATTTAAATACATTTTAGATTGAGATGGATTATGTCTCAGAAAAAAATCTTACGTCCAAGCACAGGAATAACGCTAGTGAGCTTTGAGAAATAAGAGATGCCTGAAATAGCACTGAAAGAAAATTTGCTTTTTTTTTTCCTTTAAAACTCAAAAATTGATTTGGTAAACTACAGTATGAATCCTAACCAACCCTAAAACTGAATGCTATATAGATGACCTGTAAGCAACTTAGAGAAAAAAGTCTAATTACTCTGGAGCAAAAGAATTCACATTAAATCTAACACTGGACTAACCCTATTTCTCCTTGTTGTATTTTACACACTTCGTAGTATTGTCTATACATAAAAATGGACAAAATGAGTTAGAGATTAGTTTTTTAAAAAGCAAGACTCAGCTTTATATTGTCCATCAGGGCCTGCTTTAAATATAAAATCATCTGTGGGCTAAAGTAAAAAAGATAAAATTAATACATCGCCTGCAAAGCTTAATTTTTAAAACCTGGAGTAACCAAATTTATGTTAGACATTCAAAATAAGGACTGTGCCTAGGACTTGGGGTAAAACTCAGTGAAAGAGTCCTTGTGTAGCAAGCATGAGGCTCTGAGTTCGATCCCAAGTACCCAAAAGAATCTAATTTATAAAAAGGTTATAACAAACAAACACTGGAAGGAAAAATAAACAAGTATATACTACTAATAATAACAACAGATTTCAGCATTTTCCTTCAGTAATTGATATAGTAACATTCAATAAGCATATAAATTACCAGCTACCTTGACCTAAGTGACATTTATACAACCCTTCCTCCAATATCAGAATATACATTTTTTTCAAGTGCATATGAAGCATTCACCAAGATAAACTATTAGACTACACTCAGATGTATAAGATAGCTCTAAATACTTTATTTTTCTTTTTTCCCATGCTAGGGAGAAAGCCTGGGGCCTCGTACATGCTAAACAGACTCGGTACCACTGAGCTACATGCCAGGCCCATTGAAAAACTCAATCATTGAATTTTTCAATTAAATATATGAATTGTATGATATGTGAATTATATCTCAGGAAAGCTGTTAAAAATGTAAGTAGTATTAAATAATAAATTCTTAAAAATCAAAACGATGCGAAGTTTTTCTCTGACCAGAAACAAGCTGTAAATCAATTACAAATATATTTCTGGAATATCCTCAATATACTTGGAAATTAAACAGCATTCATCTAAAATAGCCATGGGAGCCAGGCGTGGTGGCACAGTCCTGTGATCCCAGAACTTGGGCAGCTGAAGCAGGAGGATCATTGCAAGTTCAAGACCAGCCTGGGCTACAAAGTGATCTCAAGGGCAGCCTAAACTGCATAGCAAGACTCTGTCTCAAAAAAGACAAAAATAAATAAATAAATATGAAATAAAATAGCCATGGATCAAAAGAAGACAGTACAAGGCAAGTGAGAAAAAATTTGAATGTAAATAAATGGGAAACACAACATATCAAAATGGGAAGGGTGCAGCGATAACAATATTTAAAGGAAAATATATACCATTAAATATTAATATTAGAAAATCAGGATGTTCTCAGGTCAGTAATCTATAATTTTACCCTTAAAAATTAGGAAAAGAATAAGCTAAACATAAACTAGCAGAAGGAAGGAAATAATTAAGACCAGAAACAAATGAAATTCTAAAAAGAAAACAAGAAAGTCGATAAACTCAAAAGCTGGTCCTCTGAAAAAAATCAGAAAAATTTATAACCTCTAGTCAGATTTATCAGAACAAAAGAGAAGACATAAATTATCAATAGCAAGGTGAAAGAGGACATTATTAACAGGTTTAAAGGATAACAAACATGAACAACCTCAAGCCAAAAAATTTGATAATTCAGGTGAAATGGATAAACTTCTTGAAATACACAAACTACCAATGCGTATTCAAATAGAAACAAATAACATGAAAGCCTTATATCTATTGATATATCAGACTTGTAAGTTAAAACCTTTCCACAAAGAAAATTCCAGTCCCATATTGTGAAATGTACCAAACACTGATGGAAGATGTAATATCACTTCTACACAAACTCATCAGAAGATGGAATAGGAATCTACACTTCCCAATTCATTTTGCAAGGCCAGTATTATTCTGAGAGTAAATCTAGGAAAAGACATTTTAAGAAAGCTATAGATTAATATCCTTCATGAATGTAGATAAAAATTATTATTAAAAAATGAGTGCAAAGAAATGGGTATGAACTTTCTCTTTTAGGGCTGGTGAAAATGTTTTCAAACTGACTTGATCATGCTGTACAGGTCTGGAAATATATTGAAAACCATTGACTTTTTCAATTTAAATAGGTGAATTGTATGATATGTGAAATATTTCTCAATAAAGCTGTTAAAAATATTAAGTAAAAACCAACAATATATAATAAGGATGACATATCTTGACTAAGTGTGGTTCATCTAAGGAATAGAGGCCAATTTAAACTCAGTCAATGTAATCTGCTATCTGAGTAGACTAAAATAACCAGTTGTATAATCATTACAACCGATCCAGAAAAAGCATTTGATAAAATCCAACACCCATTCCTGATAAAAATTCTCAATGAAACT
This sequence comes from Dasyprocta punctata, assembly GCA_004363535.1. Taxonomy (NCBI): domain Eukaryota; kingdom Metazoa; phylum Chordata; class Mammalia; order Rodentia; family Dasyproctidae; genus Dasyprocta; species Dasyprocta punctata. Next base: position 13,687 of record RJWM01004567.1, on the reverse strand, counting down.
GGGTATAGTAGTGACCTGTAATTCTAGCAGTCAGGAGGCTGAAGTAGAAGGACCGTGAGTTCAAGGCCAACCTGGGTTAGATAGTTGAGTTTGAGGCCAGCTTGGACTACATAGGGAAACCATGCCTCAATAAAAACAAAAATATTTTTTTCTTTAACAAGTACAAGTAAAAAGAAGCATCCTCAATCTGGTAATGGCCCTACAGCTAAACTCACAATTATTATAAAAGATTGACTGCTTTCCCTTCAAGATCAGAAATAAGACAAGTATGTTTGCTCAAATCAGTCAGTGTGATAAAGCAAGAAAAGTGAATTAAAAGCATATAAGCTGAAAAGGAAGAAGCAAAATTCCTCTCCAACTTGATTTATATACAGATCTGTCCACATAGGTATATAGACATATATAGAAAACTATAATGTCAATTTTTAAAACAAATAGTTGAATTTACCAATGTCACAAAGTACAAGATCGTGTTACAAAATTCACTGTACACTGTTTTAATGATAAATAATTAACAAGTAAAATATTTAGAAATCACAGCATCAAAAACATAAAATACTAAGTAATAAATTTAACAAAATGTGTTCAAAGCTATGTATTGGAATATGCAAAATGCTAGAGAATTTCAAGACCCAATAAATAGAGAGATATAAACCATGCTTCTTGGTCAGAAAATATTACAAAGAGGTTAACTTGCTAATAACTGAATTCATTGCAATTCTAATAACATCTCAATGACACTGTTATAAAAATTGACAAGCTGACCCTAAGATATGTGTAGAAATTGAATACATGCAATAGATGAAAGAATCTAGGAAAAGAGCAAAGTTGAGGTTTGCAGTGTGGCTCAGGGGTAGAGCACCTGCCTAGCATGTGTAAGGTCCTAGGTTCAATCCCCAGGACCTCCTGTTCTCCAAAACGCCACAATTATAGGACTTACACTACTTGACTTCAAGACTTATTAAAAGTCATAGTTGTTAAGATAGCTTGCTACTACTATAAGAATAGAAATATAGATCAAATTTAAAGGATAGAAAATCCAGAAATGAACCTACACATACAATCCTATAAGTGCCAAGGTAATATATTAGGTGATGAGATAATTTTTAAACAAATGATTCTGTAACAATTGGATATTAAAGTAAACAAAATGAATCTGAACCTCAGTTTCACACTACATACAAAAATGAATGTGAAATATTTATAGATCTAAGCATTACCTTAAAAAAATTAAAAGGCACAGGGAAAAAAATCGTTACTTTGGTATAGGGAAAGGTTGTCAAAGCACAAAAACAGAAACCATAAAAAACAAAAAAGCTCAATAAATTGGACTTCATCAAAATTAAAACCTTTTTCTTTCCAAAAGACACTATTAAGAAAATGAATTTCCAAACTTATGTCTGATAATGATTCATATTCAGCACATATAAATAAATGTTATAATGCAGTAACAACAGATAAGCTTAATTTTTAAAACTGGATGAAAGCTTTGAAATAGACACATTAACAAAGTTGTAAAAGGGAAATAATGCTTTGAGAAAACTTTAGCATGCTAAGTCATTAGAAAAATGCAAATTAAAACCACACTAGCTACGACTACATACCCACTAGAGTGGTTAAAATTTTAAAAGACTGAAAATACCAAGTGTTAATAAGAACACAGGACAAATGGAACTTACATTCATTTCTGGTAGTAATGAAAAGTGATATAGTTACTTAGAGTTACCAGTGGTTTGAAAGTTTTTTATAAAGTTAAACATACACTTCATACATCCTGTTTACTCAAAAGAAATAAAAAGCATGTCCCCATGGAGACTTGTACTCAGATGTTTATGGCAGCTTTATTCACAATAGCTGAAAATTAGAAACAATACAAGGAGATGTATAAATTATACTATATCCATATAAGGATATACTCCTCAGGAATTTTAAAAGAACACACGGCTGATACATTAAATCAAAGGACTGTACTGAGTGAAATAACCTAGCTACAAATAAACTAGACTACACTGTACCATTCCTTTTATGTGAAGCTCTAGAAAAGACAAATCTAATCTATAGTGACAGGAAACAGATTAGTAGTTGGCAGAAGCTCAGGGACTTGGAAGGCTTTGACTGCTTGGGAAATTTTAGGGATGAAAGAAATGTTGTGTATCATGCCTGTGGGGTAGTAGCATGACTGCATACATTGGTCCAAAAACTCATAGAATTCTGCACCTAAGATTAAGTTGTACCTCAGTGAGGCTGATTAAAAGTAATGATGGTGACAGTGAAGATATGAATGCGGTGAGGGTATCATCTCCCAGGATCTGGATAGACAGACACCCTCTCTGCATACTTTGCCTCTAGAACACAGAGGATCCACAGACCACTGTGTGCCTGAGGGAACTGGGCAAACCGACTTCTTTCTGCTGTGAGGAGAAGCCAGAGCCAAAGACCCTTAGCGAGATTTCTGGTAATGAAAGTGCTGTTCAGGCTATGTGACTTGAACCTTCCTATGCCTACATCTAAACTGCTAGGGGTAACACTGTTGACCAGGAGATTCTGAGATGGGTTGTACACATTTTGTGCAAGTCTCAGGACATTGTAAGGCACGTGGTCAACTGCAGATCAATGATTCTCCGTCCCCAGAGCTAGTGTAAAGAATGTAGTATAGAACCAAATTCCACCTGCGTCTCAATCTAATGTTTATATGTTAGATAAATGCGAAGTGTGATGAAAGAATATGGTGAATTTTTAAATTTAAAAATTTATTAAAATAAAAGACACATTGCCATGAATCCCCTTCAAAACATTCCTCCCCACTTCCAACGCATTTATCCCATCGTTCTTGCCAATTGCTGAAGAAGCTCTGGAAGTCCTGTTTTCCGAGTGTCATTAGTTACACTCCCACAGTTGCCTCAATGTCCTGAATAGATTCAAAACATTTACCTTTTATGGTTGGTCTTATTTTTTGTTTTGTTTTGTTTTTGTTTTTGTTTTTTACTTTGGGGAAGAGCCAGAAGTTGCAAAGTGCCAGATCTGGTGAATAACATGGGTGAGGATGCACCATTTTTCTTTGACAGACATTGCCATAAACTATTCATCAAGTAGGAATGATCAAAAAATTGTAAATATTTAAATTTATTAGAGTCAAAGATGCATTTCCATTAATTCTTCTCAAAATGCTTTCATTTGAATACATTTAACAAATCGTTCTTGCCAAAATGTCTTTTACTTTAATAATTTTAAAAATGCAGACCTTTGCCATATCTTTCTGTAACCCCTGGTATATGGGTCTTGATTACATCTTCTGTAAAACAGAAATTTTGTTGACAAATATATGGCACTTAATAAAGGCTATATGATTTATGGAATGAAGTCTCTAGTTAAACAATTTTAGAAATACTGCACGAGTCAAAGTTAAAAAGGGATCTTTATCATGAACTTCTTAGAGCCTCTCATATGAATTTCCAGAAAGGCAAAAGGGAGAAGACTGAACTAGCACTGTGTTAGGTCCATGAAACAGCCTTCTTGAATTCACTGAGACACAGGAAAGAGTTCATGAGAAATATCTTGAAAGTGTAGCAAGGGCAACTAGGTCCAGGAACTTCAATCTCAATCTCAATCTCTCTCTCTCTCTCTCTCTCTCTCTCTCTCTCTCTCTCTCTCTCTCCCTCTCTCTCGCTCTCTCTCCTTTATTTATGCAGACTACTTTCCTTCTCGTCACAAGAAACTCAAATACCAGGAAAAAAAATACTGTGAAAAAGCATCCTAGCCTCCATTTAAACCACATCATTAGGGTAAAGAGAAAAAACAAAATAGGGTATAGGATGAGGGTGTACAGGAGAGACCAAGAGATGCCTCCTAAAATCTGTACGTGGCTGAGTACGCACAATTGCACGTCTTTGCATTATACATTATCAGAATTGCTCCTGCCACCAGTAGGTAAGTATATGATAAATTAAAGCAGTGAAGAGAAGGTTCAGCATGTACTTTATTATCTGATCCTGGAGACCCCTTGGTTCATTTGCTTCAAAAAAAAAAAAAGATCCTCTTTCCGTGAGGTCAGATATTTGACCTCCTCTTTTCTAAGTAATTTCAAATTGGCTTGCCTACAACACTTTCTCTTGTGGCCAAAAGTAGTGGTTGATATAACCTGTGTTCTGAATATGTTTTGATGAATGAGAATGCAACCTTGGAGGCAAATAAGGATGAACAGATCAAGTTAGTGGGGATAGGAATATTGAGAGATAACTGACAGAAGACCAACAATTCTGATGTGGCATGTGGAGTCTTCAAGATGTTATTAGTAGAATTTCTTAGGTGTGTGCTAACATGTTTGGACAATTAAATGTGTAGATCTTGTACACTAATTTAAAGATAAGAATACACAACATATTAATCATTGTTACTCTCCTATTACCTTGTTTTGAAATTTTGGTTTTTTTTTTCTCTTGAAAATTTAAAGAAAGATATCAGTATAATCAGTTTGTGGAAAAGCAAGTCAGACAGTAGTATAGTTTGGGATGGTCAGAAACATCGGAGTCATTGACCTCCAACATTCAGTCCCTCACCAACTCTTATTTTATCTGCTAATTATCTCTCACATCAGAGCACTGTATTCAACATCCAGCATTATTACTGAAGTCCAAAACTACCATCATCCTTCTCCTTGCCTCTGCGTCCATTCACATCTCTATTTATCTGTGTCCTCCAACCTCTCTCCATCCTGTAGTGAATAGTCTTTCACACTGAATGTAAGATCCCATGTCTTATTTTCTTAAAAGCCTCCAGTATTTTTCCACTGCTTCCAGGAGAATGACTAACAACCCCAAGCAAACCAAGGCCCTGCTCCAAGGTAGGACCCAACCCACCTCCCCTGCTTCCGTCTGGAAGCTTCTAGTTCTCAGCACCTCAGCTGCGCTCGCCTTCTGTCCGTTTCAGGGCCTGCCCCGTGGTCTTCCACCCCACGGCTTTTGCACAAGCTTCTGGCACTGCTGGTTTGCTCTGTCTCCTTGCACAGTTAATTGTGCTCAGTCATTCAGAGCAAAGTTGGGCACTGTGTCCTTGGAGGACGTCCTCTGGGTCAGTCATTCCTGTGGGATGACATGGTTTCCCTCTAAACACCTCATTCAGTCTGTAGTTACATCTTCACTAATCGAAAAATAGCCGTGAGCCAGTCAGAGCCTCCATAGCAGAGGGCATGTCCATTCATGCTCTGCTATCAGCAGAGACAAGATGCTTGGTAAATATTTGCCTAATGACACTTGGAGAGACCAGAATTACCTCCTGAGAAATTTGAAAATTAGTGCAATTACTGTTTTGTTTTGTTCTTAAAGAAAATAGTAGGAAAAAATGCAAACCTACTCTCATATTATTTGATTGTACAGTAAAATAAAGGCCTTCCTTATTGGGTATGAGGCCAGATTAAAGTGAGTGGATGAATAGCTTTGGTTATGGGCCAGGGATAAGGGCTAAGAGGTAGAATTTGGGGTTAGGAGGAATAAGTAGAGAAGCTCCCTAAACTTCAGCAGACAACACATTACTGCTTTTTTTGGGTAAACTGAGTTACTGTGGCCTGGAGAGGGCAAGACTCAGACTAAGGAAGGTCTCACATGCATGGCCATTCCCTAGACTTGGGAGAATAAGCCGAGAAAGGTGGGGTAATAGAAATGAAGAAATAAACAAAGGATACATTTACTTTAGCGAGAAATTTTTAAAGAACTTTGAAAACCACAGGAGCTCCTCAAAGTGTTTATGTAATTGAATATAATTTATCTGGGATTGAGAAGAATAATAAAACATTTTTCACTTAAGTGCATCTGGAAGCATATGTCTTTAAATCCTTGTGTTGGGTTGTGTCCTGGGTGTTTTATTCTTAGGATGCAGGCTGGAAAAATGTGTTTTATAGAGCAGACGTGGAGCACAAAATATTAAATAAATTTTACTGTATTCAGAATGCCCAACTGTGTGACATCCTCCTCATTTGGCAGGGAAAGAGCTCAGCATTTGGAAACTCAGCAGTGCATTAAATATTTTAATAATCATTGTTGACACACAAAACATATGGCCTTGCAGAACTCACTGGGTCAACTGCTGAAATTGTCTTCTAGTTTTCAAAAATTACCTTTCAAATTTCAAACAAAATTTAGGACACATTTCAAACTACAATAATTCATGAATTTTATAATTTAAGCAAGTGTTTTTCCTACGATATAAGACATTCTGTGAGTAACCGATTACTATATGTGTAGGAAAAAGTGAAATTCATGTCCTTGCCAAAAAAAAAAAATGAATTTGCAATTAACTAGAACCTCTGTGTAAGTGGCCCAGTCTTATACCAGGTTTATATTTGCTTTGTACCTCCTAGGCATGCTTTTAGACCCACCTCAATATCCTTGCCTCTCAGAAGACTTCCTTTCCTATTTCCTTACTGTTTGTGTCGTTTACCTATGGCCACAATAATGCTGTGAAACCAGCAAACTTGGCCTGCAAAGGTTTAAAACAACAAGGATCTTTTTTGCTCACAGGTCTGTTGCTCAGCTCCTCTGGTCTCTTGGGTGGCCAGCTATGGAGCAGCCTCCCTATTCCTCTCTGTTCACAGTGGCTGTGTCTGAGCTCCCCCTTTTCTCATGCCTCTCGCGTGCATCTCTCATACCTCTCAGCTAGCCAGCCTGAGCACATTCTTATTGTCATTTCAGAGAGCCAAAAGGAAAAATGGAGTCATGCTAACAGTTTGTTCCCGAGCTTCCGGTTTCACCATAGTTATTAGCCTCCTATTGGCCAAAGCAAGCCATGTGGCTGCACTCAGAGCCAATGAGAGGAGACTGAAGTTACAGGACAAAGCCCAGAGAAACAGGCAGGTTACTACCATTAGTTAGATGCCATCGTCCTTTGATACCTCCTACCATAACAGCAACAACACTCATTCCCCTCTCTGTACCACCTCTGTTCCTTACTCTTAGCTGTATTATTATACCTTGCCCATTGTGTTATAATACCATTGCTGATTTGTCTGTCTACCTTAAAAGATTATGGAGTCCTTATGACAGTGAGCTCTCATTCATAAATATTTACTCCCTGTTATATGTCTGATTCCTTCACAGACACCCCAGTGCCTTGCACTGGTCTGGACACAGAATAGGTTCTCAGTAAACTTACTCTTAATGAGTGCACATGTGGAAGTTCGCTCACCATGTACACTTCGCTTTCAGGGGGAAAAGCTGAGGACAGGATCCAAGATGAGGCGGTGTTGTAGTGAGGGTTTTCAAGGGAAAAGATTTAATACAGGACACAAAATTTATAGGATTATTTTATAATATTCACCCAAAGAGTCGAGTGCAAAAGAGTGCAGGAAATTTGTCCACACACTAGACACCCAAAAAGGCCAGCTGAGGGCCTGGATCCCACAGCAATGCCTTCCATGAGTCCAGCTGAAGGCCTAGAGCCCAGGACAGTGTCTCTTGCAAATATGTATCAAGGATCTGCCCTGAGAAGGCCCAAGGGTCACTGATGGAAGCTAGAAAGTCTGCTCCAGCAGGATGAAGGATTTGTGCCAGGAGGCTGAGGTATCTGCACTGGAGCCAGAAAGTGATGCTCAAGGTAAGGATCAGAGCTCCCCTGTAAAGAACCACAGCCATCCTCAGCAACGGCAAAGACCAGAAGTCCTCTGATGATGAGAACAGCTGAGTTCACATCAGGAAAACCAGCACGACAAGCTTCTCCAGGAGAATCAACAGCACACCATCTTCCCCTCCGGTTCCCCTTGTATGTGGTTGGCAACAATCCTTAGGTGGACCCTCCACAACCAGCACCATGCTGACTCAGTTCAGCTGGGTGTTACAAGCTGACCATTAGTTAATCCACCATAGGTGGTCTTCCTGGCCCCAGCAACTACCTGGTGACCAACAGGGGGAACTTACAGTGATGACACCAGCTGCCAGACAGCTTCTGCTCTAGACTTCCAATTCTCCCCTCTGGAACTCAGGTTTTCTCTCTTTTGTCTCCCTATTCCTCTCTAAAGAAGGTAGAAAATCACTGATACCTACCTCATTTTAAACTCCTTTTACAGCCAGAGCTCCCAAGTAGCTTAAACTGCAGACCTCTATTCTACTGTGAGTGGGGAATGATTGAAATCTAGGATTATGTCAGCTCATGGGATGGTCAGCTTGAGAGGCACTTGTGGCTACTGTCCCCTGATCTTCCCAGCTCTATAAACCAAAAATACAGAGGAGTTCTTAGGAAAAATTTATATAGCTCTACATTCTATTCATATAGGTCCTAATTCTGTCAGTGTGGTATTAAGTGTATGGCATCATTAGCTTCCAGTTCTATGGAACTCTCCAGGGAAAACTTGTGTTTCTGGGTAGAATCATAATTTTGAGTTTCTTGGTTTTCCAAGAAGTAGCATTGGTTGCTTGGCTTTGTAGCATGGCTTTGGAGCCAGGCAGGGAGATTTCTAGGGCTATTTCTCCCTGACAGTTACTTGCCCTGATGAAACTTCATATTCCTCATCAGCAAGAGAAAGTAACCACAGCAGCCAAAATAAAAGAATGTTAGCAGGTGGTAAGTAGATCGCATCAATTGTTAAATTTACTATTATTATTACTATTCATACGTAGTTAAATTCTATAAACTGTGAACGCTAGTAGTATTAGTAGTAAAAATTAATATATGCTATATCAAATAATTTGCCCATTTATTTTTGTTTAAAAATTTCTTCTGAAAAAAACTTTAAAGATTATACTTTAATGTACATCTTTTGAAATGGCCTGAGAAAGTTCCTCCTTCAGCTGCAAGCATGTATTTTGTACCTCTTTGCACTAGGTGGCCAGGTGATGAAATAGTGAACAAGGACAACATTGTCCATTCCAGCTGGTACCTTATGATGAAAGAACTATGTCATAAGTCACCGTTGTTTCAGCTCCCAGTTACCCACACCATATCTACGACTTCATAAATTATCGAGTTAACATTTGAATTCATTGGGTTGAATGAGTTAAATAGCCACCACTTTTCCTATGCCAGTCATACCTCGGTAAATTGGTCTTGAAAAACATTGACAGACTGTCCCTGACCAAAATATGGTGTAATGACCCTTTGGATTATTTAACTTCCATGATTTTTAAAGCAGTTGTATGAAATTTTAAAACTGTTTTGCTAAGAACTAATGCATAGAATTGACATCTATGAATTCTTTGCCTGGCCTTCACTCCTTCCCTGAATTGCTGTATCATTTGAGGATGGTTGGAGGATTGGTAGTACATATTATGCAACAATAAAAATTAAAAGTTTATTAGTAGACACAGCTTTTAGACTGTAGCTGAAATTCTTTGATCTGGTATCGTAGAATTAGCTCTCAGAACAGAAGAAGAACATGAATAGAAATGCAGGTAAAATCCAAATAAATCTACAGATTAGTAAATAGAATTATATCAGTGATAATTTCCACATTTTAACAAATGTTACATCAGATATTAACAGGAAAATTTTCATCTGAAAATTTTAACTATTGAGGAGTTTGAGTGGTTCAGAGCTTCTCTTTTTCTTTCATAGGTACAGACACAAGTACGCCTTGCAAAAAAAAATTTTGACAAACTGAAGATGGATGTGTGTCAAAAAGTAGATCTTCTTGGAGCAAGCAGATGCAACCTCTTGTCTCACATGCTAGCAACATATCAGGTAACAAAGTGGTGTTTGTCACAAGGAATGAGAAATGGTATAAGGCTTAGCTATCATGATGTGTGACTAAAAGCATAGTTCAGGCGTTGCAAAGCTCTGAAGATCTTCCTCATAATTTAGTCCCCACATCTGTGCCATTTAGTCCTACAGTTTAATCAAACTGAGCTCGGTAGCCACCATTCCCTTGCACACACATTGTGATTTTCCATTTCTCTGGTCCTTTCTTCCCGGAAAGCCTCCCCTCCAAAAATAACTATGCTTTTCCAAATTCCACTCTTTTTGACACACCAAATGAAAAGTCCCACCCTCCAGTAAGCCTGGTCTGAGCTCACGTAGCGTTGTATTTGTATGTCTCATATCATACTTTGCTTCTCAGGCTGTCATTATTCAGTGCTTGTTTTTCATTCCCCCTGATAACTTCTGAGTTCCTTCAGAGTAGCATTCGTGTCCTTCAGCAGTACCACTGACACCAACTGAGTGTGGGATTTGTAACAGTGGATGTTGTAGGGAATATAAAAATTAGCAAGACCATCTTGTTCTCAGGGAGCTCGAAGCTTAGGAAGGAAATTAGAGACAGGAGCATCTGACTTTAATTCCTAAGCCTCTAGGACAAACCAGAGTACACTATGTATGGGGAAAAAAGGTTCTAAAAAAGCCAGTGCAAGTTAGAAGAGGGAGAATTCAAATTAGTTGAGGGATCACAAAACTTCCAAACAGACAGACAGGTAGGACGTGTCAGAAATCCCAGTATTCTGGGAGATTGAGGCAAGAGAATCACAAGTTTGAGTCCAGTCTGGACAAATCAGCAATTTAGCAAGACCTTGTCTCAAAAAACTAAAAATAAAAAGCTGGGGATATGCAAAGGCTCTGGTTTCATTCTCCAGTTCTGAAAACAAAGCAAAACAAACTAAATTCATGATTAGCCCTGAGTGTTGCAGGATGGGTTGAAGGAGGCAAGGAGAATAGAGAAGAGCAGGTCCTAGCGGTGGGAACAGCACAATCCATGCAAGCACTTAGTCTGACTGAAATACAGGGTATCTGTAGGGGAGCATCGTGGGTGCAGAAGTACCTTCAAATTGTATCATGGAGGACCTTGAAGTCTACAGATCGGCGCATTTCTCTAGGACCCAGGACTAGCACTGAATGTTCTCAACAGTAATAGCTTTGCCATCTCTCTTTGCAGACTACTCTGCTCCATTTTTGGGAGAAAACTTCTCACACTATGGCAGCCATCCACGAGAGCTTCAAAGGCTACCAGCCATATGAGTTCACGACGCTAAAGGTATGAAAGCTAGAGAAGCCACGAGAGAATCTTACAAAACATCAAGTTGTGTTTACGTTACAAGCGGTTTCCGTCACAGTGAGAACCCTCAAATTCAGGGAATCCAACTGCTAAAGGAGGACAGTACTTCCCGGGAGGGTCCTTGATGCTGTGTCAGGACTGAGTACTCCCTGGGGTCCAAAAGATGGGCTGAGCCTCAGGGTGCTCATCAGGAGATGAAATGTGATGAATTTAAGTCTTAGGATTGGTCCTTTCCTTTAAACTATGTTTTTAATATTGCTGAAGAGAATATTGCCCAAATACCATACATTGAATTTATTTTGTGTTTGTTTCTTGTTTTTGCATTGCTCGAGATCAAACCCAGGCCTTGCTCATGCTAGCGGGTGCTCTACCACTTAGCCATACACCCCCCGCCCCAGTATTACATTCAGCTATGCTCCCTAGCAATTTATTTCTTTCCTGCTTCTGAAAAACATTCCAACATGAAATTAGCTTTTCCCGTCAGGCTATAATAATATTTTCTAATTGAAAAAGCAACATTAAACTCAAGGACTTCCCATCTGAGAAGGGAAGAAGGAATACATACACAGTATCTGATCCTTGGTATTGCAATTGGATTGGAATTATTTTTCTCTCTGATGTTTACTGGAGATGAATGTGCATCAAGGTAAGGAACTGATTTGGGTTCAAGAGGATTTTAAGAATGGCGAGAGAACAGCAGGCCCTTGCTGTCCTGTCCCTGTGTTTGAGAGCAGTAGATCAGTCAAGACTTAACTCAAGTTCATCTTGAAATTGCTTCTAATTTTTCAGGCAATTTGTGTCTTATTATCTTTCTTGACAAAACATCAAAATACTTTTTGCCTCAAAATATGTCTCTGATTTTCAAATATGTATCATGTTACTGCATCTACAAAAGCACTAGGACAGAACTTCTAAAGGCATGGCCTTAAAATAAAGGTCCCAGAGAGACCCAGGGGAATCCACTCGCCCTTGGTGCACCCAGCCTGGCCATGAAGCTATTCCTCGTGGTCCTTCCTCAACCCCACCGCCTGCTCACAGTGCTCACTGACACAGCCCTGGGAAATGTGCTCAGAATATGCGCTGTTTTGTGTTGTCAACTGTAAGCCTGTGATGGGAAGAACCCTTTAGTTCCTATGTGTCCTCCTCGGTCCAGCCTAATGCTCTGTGCACAGCCAGCCAGCAGCTATCCGTGGCACACTGGCACTGTTGCTGCTGCTGGGAGAGGCTTCATTTCTTCCCCATGATTTACTGCTGCTTTCAGCACCTTGGTAGGCTGCTGTCCTGAAAAGGTGAACTGATTAAAATTAAAATTCATGCTATTCACATTACTTACCCGGGCCTCAGCCCAAGCCAAAGGATGACCTTTCCATAAAGCACATTCGGGACACTGAATTTTATTTCATATACAACACCAAAGCTTATCTGTCTTTTGAAGACAACTGTCCGTAACGTAAATTGGCCAGCTGAAAGAGGAGATGGTGCCTTCCCCAAATGCAATTCAAAAGAATTTCATGTTTGAGTTAATTGCTTATAAAGTACAACAGCAATTCATGACATTGAAGTTGTGCCCCAAGTGTGGACGAACCCATATGTGTATTCCTGGCCTCCTGTGTTGAGGAAAATATGGCTCCTTAATTTTTGCCACACTGTTTGCCCTGAAGAGAGAATCAAGCTGACTATTTTAAAGGATTTCTGGGCAGAGAATTTAGTGAAAGTTTGACAGCCACACATGGTTCAGGACATAATTACAAATACTTTGAGCAGATGACTCCCCATTACCTTTTATATCCCCAGAGCCTTCCCTAAATTAGGATTTAAGTAGTAGTTCATTTTTAATTGTAATGTAACCTTGGTAGACATAATGCATCTGGTGAAGTATAATGTTATTACAGTAACATTAAAAATAAGTGTCCAGAAACCAAACAAACAAGCCATTCTTTTTATTACCTCTCCAGAATACTATTCATCTAGGCTTTCAATAATGACATATTAGAATCTCAAGCTGATTGCTAATTATTTTATGTGGGCTCAAATTTGATGTAATAGAATCCTATTATATACAGTTCATTATTATTTTATAGGTAGAGGCACTTACATATCAAATTATATGTCACAAAACATGAAAATGAAAACCATTAATGCCCTGTGTGTCATGGTTAAGTATGAGGATATTGTTTGACTGCCCAACCTACTTGCCCCAATATTTTTAGAAACTCATGTTCTCTATTTATAAGATTTTTTGCAAAATCAAATTACATATTTATGTGTATCTATATGTATATATACATACATATGTAATTTTTGAATGACACTGGTTATTGATCATGTGTGTTTTGAGATTTAAATAGATGTTTTTACAATTAATTTGTTCTCTGGGTTTACCTAAGCAAATAGCCCCTTAAATGCCTTTTGGGACTGGACTAGAAAGAAAACATTGTCTTTGGAGAGGGTTGCCAAGCTCTGTTAATGAAAAGCAAGCCATTTGTTTTCTTTGCTTCAGGGTATATTCTGAGTGTGTTGGTAATTGTGCCATTGCAGCTGTATTTCCTGACTGTTAGTTTTATGCTTGATGGAGGATGATAATTAATGCGTTAAACACTTGGTGCGTCCTGTCTGGAGGAAGACTCTTGCTGCAGTATTACACGGATATAACTCATGCCCCTAGAAGTTCACAATTTTACTTCTAATGAATGCTTCTCTAAGAAATACATGATAGTTTTT